>SNQJ01S0011103.1:59880-83867 GCA_010110895.2 Picea sitchensis
TAGAATTGTTGTAAAGGGGTTTGCACAAAAGAAAGGTATAGATTTTGATGAAATATTTCTCATGTTGTTAAGATGACTTCAATTAGGATTATTTTAAGTCTTGTGGTAGTAGAATATTTGCATCTTGAACAATTAGATGTAAAAAAAAACTTTTCTCCATGGGGATTTGGATGAAGATATTTATATGCAACAGTCACAGGGATATGAGGTCAAAGGGAAGGAAAATTTGGTATGCATGTTGAATAAGAGCTTGTATCTCCTAAAGAAATCTCCAAGGCAGTGGTATTTGAAGTTTGACAGGTTTATGACATAAAAAGGTTATAGTAGATGTCATTTTGATCATTGTGTTTATTTTAAAAGGCTAGAAAATGGAAGCTATATTATCTTACTATTGTATGTAGATGACATGCTTTCTACAGGGTCTAATATGCAAGATATAAATGTGCTCAAGAAGAAATTATCTAATTCATTTTTTATGAAGGATTTGGGTTCTGCAAAGAAAATCATTGGTATGAAGATAACAAGAGACATGAAAAATCACAAATTGACATTGTCTAGGGGTGAGTACATAGAGAAGGTGTTGGAGAGGTTTAGAATGCATAATACAAAACTAGTTAGTACACCTTTGGCCAGCCATTTCAAATTAACTAAGGAAATGTGTCCCAAGACACAAAAGGAGATATAATACATGTCTATTGTCCCTTATTCATCAACAATTGGTAGCTTGATGTATGTGGTGGTTTTCAGAAGACCAGATATTGCACATGCAGTGGGAGTAGTGAGCAAGTATATGAAAAATCTAGGTAAAGAACATTGGGAGGAAATAAAGTGGATTCTCAGGTATTTGAGAGGTATTTCTACTCATGCATTATGTTTTGGAGGTTCGGACATTGTTATACATGGATATGCTGATTCAGATATGGCAGGTGATAAAGATATCAGGAGGAGTTCCATAGGGTATTTTTTTACTATAGGTGGAACATCAGTAAGTTCAATTTGAAAACTATAGAAGGTTGTTTCACTTTCAACAACAGAAGCATAGTATGTTGTTGCTATAGAAGCTAGTAAAAAAATGATTTGGTTACAAAGGTTTACGGAGGAATTGGGAAAGAAGCAGGAGAATAACAAGTTGTAATGTGATAGTGAGAGTTCCATTCATCTTGCAAAGAACTCAAGATTCCATTTGAATACTAAGCATATATAGCTCAGGTACCATTTCAAATGATCTGTCTGGAAGATGGACATTTGAAGTTGGAAAAGATACATACTAGCCAAAATCCCGCAAACATGTTAACAAAGGGATTAACCAGGGATAAACTGAGTTCCTTCTCAGTTTCAGTTGGTATTCAAGCATGAAGGTGAAGATGAGAAATTTTTCAGGTCCAAGGTGGAGTATATTTCAACAGGTGAAAAAACAATGGAGTTGTTGTGATCAGTATCCAAGTGGGAGATTGTTCATTGTGGAGCCTGATTATCTTCCTGATTCAGATGTTTGTTTTCATACATGCTTGCATCCCATTTCCTAATGGGTGGGTGTCAGGGGGATTTACCCCCCACAACTGTCACTAGGGGGGTGTAGGGGGTGGAGGTGACAATTTTTGTATCCCCCTCCAGCGGGGGACTCAGGGGTAGCACCCCTGAAGAGAAATTTTGGGAAAAATTGCCTTGTAAAATATCATAATTTCATTTTCAATCTGGACCATTCATTATAAGGTTGCAAATATGACAGTATAATTTATTTTATGGTTTTTTTCCCAATAAGGCAACCCTATTTTATGAGGGAATTGTATTGTGGTTGTGTATTATCGCAGATATTATATTCTGAGAGAGGAGACTGTGAGAGAAAGAAGAGGAAGTTACAACGGGTTTGTTGTTTTAGACATGGTGTTATGGTGTTGGCATTGATGTCAAAGAGGGTCAAAATGATCAATGTTGATTATGGAATTGATGTCAAGAAGATCAATATGATATTATCATTATATGTCTTTGAGATACTAAAATATCAGGAGAAATAATGTAGTAAGTTATGCATAAGACATAGAGAGAGGTGTAGAAGAATCTACCTAAAGCTCAGGAGAGACAACGTATTAGATTGCACGAGATCATAGCATGCAGATATCCTTGTACAGAAGGAGTAACAAAGTAATGAAGCACAAGGAATTCAGAGATTAGAAGGGTTAGCGACTGAATATCAGTGCATAAAAGAATGCACAAACAATTATTAAAAACTTAGGAGAAATAGCGATGAACATATCAAAAGAAAGAATGTTAATTGAAGCTCACAAGATATGACGCACATGAGCCATTCATTCTTATTTTGAGACAATCCAAGATTGTTAGATCAAGGTGAAGTCAGAGGTTGGGAAGGATTAAATCTCAACTGTCAGATCTAAAGCAAGAGCTTCAGATGGTTTCCCAGCTGTTAGATCAAGATTTGATCTAGAGTTAAGTATTATCCGTCGATCTAGAATGGAAAAATTTGAACTGTCAGATCAGAAGGTAGTTAACTCTGACGCTGGCCACTCCGATGAAAAGGAGCCAAGAACATATAAGTTTACCCGAAGAGACGAAGCATGAAGTCACGAACTAACGTTGGTCATTGATCTAAGATCCTCCAGGATGAACCATGATTGTTAGATCAAATGCTTGGAATGGTTAAGCCAGTGATCCTAGCCCCTATACTTGTGGAGGTTATAAATAATAAAGTGATAAGAAGAGTTGAATGACTGCAAAGACCATAGTCCCGAAGCGCCGAAGTACCAAAGTGAACGAGAATCGTCCACTCAGCTACAGATCAAGTCTCGACCATCGATTTGTTTGAAACCACTGGAAAATCCAAGATATTCCATATAACAGAAGATCAAATGTCGATCGTCCGATCTACTTCAGAGAAATGCACTCTGAAAGATTGAATGATTGCAAATGCCTGAAGTCTCGAAGGCCGAAATAAATCTGGACCATTGATCTAAGAGATGATCACAGTCATTGGATCAAGGATTCATATGAACCTATGACCAAGAGGAGGACATGTGCCACATCAGGAGATCCATGTCAATAAGACCACATCAGAAAGGACATGTGGTGCAATCAGATGGTGACAAGTGTCTAGGTCCAGTTGGCACTTTAGGTTACGTAATTCATGAATCTAGGTGACATGTGGTAGCCACTCGGTTAGTGCCAAGTCAACAGTGATGTCAGCAAGTTACGTCACTCTAAGAGTTTGTACTTCGGGGGAAACCAACAACTACCAGAAATGCTGAAGGCCGAAGTCAATGTTAACCATTGATCTAATATCCTTTCAGATTCTCACATGACCGTTAGATCAAAACGTAGTGGAAAGATGACATAAGAACTCCCATGTTGACCACTTTGGAGCTGACCAACTCTAGTGGAAATTGGAACAAGAAATTACATGGACATCCGAAGTCCCGAAGTCTCGAAGTAAATAATGGTCATCCATCTCAATCTTTGATTAATTCATAGCCATTGGATTAAGTAGTGGAAGGATAGTGTAAGGATCAAAGCTATACCATTGATTTGGTTCAGGGAATCATGCTAACCATTGGATCAATCCTTGTGAGAAGTAACCACTTCAGGAAGGTCAAAATTCATAATACTGGATGAGAGAGAAAATGCCTGAAGGTCGAAGTCTGGAGGACTAGGTTCCAGCACCCGTTCATGGGTTACGAACATATAAGTAGTGAAGCGTTGGGAACATCACTTAAATTAATAAGCCTGTGATTTTGCGCATATGGTCACATGTAAATGGTTTGAAGGAAGCACCTCTACAGAATTCGATTTCTACAATATTTGCAGAGACATGGAATAGAGTTAAAAACGAAATCAATCCATATCAGTGATCGATTTATGAAAATCACTCTAACTAATTTGAAAATCCTTCACGATAATGTTTGAATAATAATGAAGAAAAAAAAAACATCATTTTTGTTAATCTAAATAAAGAGGTATGATGGTCCAAACAAAGGGACACAATGATTCATAGCTCACACCATTTGGGTGACTATATAAGCAAGGAATAATGGTGAAGAAGAAATGTCTCTGTAGTCCAGATCAAAAGATCAAAACAAAAGAAGAGTCCACGAAGAAGAACTGATGATTCTTATGAAGTAAGGGTGGAAGGTAGGAGCACAGAAGCATTCATATCCTTTAATAAGTAAATTTAATTTAAGGGAGTTGGTGCTTCCTGAGGTTGGTGCCCAAAATAAAAGGGAGTTGGTGCTTCCTAGGGTTGGTTCCCCAAAGAAACAAGGGAGTTGGTGCTTCCTAGGGTTGGTGCCCTGAAGAAGGGGATTTGTGTCTCCTAGAGTTGGTGCCCTAAAAAGGATTTGTGTCCTTCACTATTCTTCATAAAATCCTTGTAATTCCTATTAATTATACTTATATAATTGATTTTACAAACAAGTCCATTGTTTATCTATAGTGGTAATTAAAAAAATTTAAAAGTAACTGCTAATTGTTGAAAAAGGGTAATACTGATTCACCCCCCCTCTTAGTATTCCAACATGTTGTAGGTTGTATCCCTTCATTTTGTTGGATAATAATAAGGAAGGACCTGGAAATTTATCTGGTGGATGTAGCCCACACTGGGTAAACCATGTATATCTATGTCTCTATTGTATTGTGTATCTTTTGTGTTTTATTTCCACATTTGTTTCATTTGATTGCTCCATGATCCTGTTTTTTCTAACACAACCCATCATCATTCATAACAAACGAAATAATGATGTAGATAAAGAATCACTGTCAGCGAGAATTGTTTCATAACTTCAAATTAATTGACATGAAAAGGAATGACAATTACCTTTATATTCCTTTCAAGGTTTCATATTTAACATAGTCATTTTTAGGACATCATTGGAACTTGGTTGGAATCATATTTATCTTAATTTTTTCCACAAAGTGGTAAGTGTCTACTATTCCTTATTATGAATTAATTTCCCGATACTATAATTCTTTTAATCTTTCATGATGGAACATTTCATCCATTTAAACCTATGACAATCTATGATTCTCCTTTAGGTGTTAAGACCCTTGAATGGATACATTGGCACTATGATTTCACCTTAAATACATATGTCAATGGGTAGCATGGGTTAGGATAAGGTAGAATAGCTAGATTGTTTATTTACTATTGTTATTGTTTGGAATAAAGGCTTGGTCTAATTTTTGTTTTATTATGTTAATGAGGCCACCAAACCATGCATGTAGATGGTTTATTTTTCCATTTATTTGTTTCACTATTTATTTCTATATAGATGTTTGATTTTATTTACCAAATATTCTAGTTTCACTCTCAATCCAAAAGTGTGGCTAAAGTATCAACCTCCTATGAATTTGACTTATAATCCATGGGAAAAAATGCAATAAAACCTTATAATATGCTCATTATAGGAGATACTTTGCAATCCAACAAGATTGATGAAATGACCCAAACAAGAAGATCCAACCATCTAAGTTAGGCATCATTTCTATTGCTTTTCAAAATTGCTTCCTAATTTTATTTTAGAAATTTTCATCTCTCTGAGGTTTCATATTTCATGTCTTTCCTATAATTATGGTTTGTCTGCTTGATTGACTTGTTTGTAGTTTCCTTGCATGGATTTGTAAAAGTAGGCACACTTGCTAGTCTTTGTAATATTTAATTTTAGTTCTAAGTAGTGTCGTAAATGAATAACATGTGAATAAATGTTCCATTCTACCTAAAATATAAAATAATGGGGGAATTGGGGCTTCCCCAAATAATTGAGTCGCAAAAGATCTTGAAAATTAAATTAAGTGGTGGTTCAACCAACCTAAATATATCATCCATTCACAATAAAGGACCACACCATGTGAATCTATTTCAATCATACTTATATGGTTAGAAAAATATGTTAGGGCATATTTTTATTTAGGCATGGCCAATCCTTTCCAAGCAATAGACAATTATCCCCATAAGTATGTAAAAACCACTACTTCCCTTATCTATTAATAAAAAACAAAAAGAAGAAGGATCCAAAAAGGAAGTAGGTTTTTAAGGGGACATGAAGATAACTCCATAGAGGCTATTAATGCTCATTGGCAGTAGATAAAGGTCTATGATGTTGAGGTAACTCCACTATGGATATAGATGCTCATGGGCATTGGAGCAACACCATAAGGAATTGAAAAAACTTGTCTGCTCAAAATATTCAACCCCATTTTGAAGTAAAACCTTATGACTATGACTGTTACCTAGAACATCAGGTGAATCTCTAAAGGAAATTAACTCCATACTTCTTATCTTTAGGAAAATATGTTAATTCATTAAAGTTGTTTGATCAAAATACTATGGGTTCAAGTTACAAGGGAAGGACCTAAAGAAATCATTTGTTTGAATCCTAAAGGTATGATTCCTTCTAAAAAAATTGGATTCTTGTTAAAGGCTATGATTGAATTGAAATGTTTTAGAGATTCATGGATTCACACGGTGTGTCCCTATTTTTTGATCCCTCAACAACCCCTCCATTTTGGGAAAATCTTGGGGCCCCACTTTTTGTCACTAGCCATGATACACTTATTTCTTTTGGGTTACACATTGACTTTTGTTCTTTATTGCCTTATTGATTTTTTCTTTTAACCAGTCAAGTTAGATGGGTTTCCACATTTCACTTGTTTGGTTTTGATTTATTTCTTTTCTTGAGATTTATTACGTAGAAAATTTGGTTTCTTTCCTTCTTGGTTAAAAATATTTTAGTCCTAAATTTCAAGATCAATTATGATCCTTAAATCAATCCTCTTCTTCGCTTTTTCCACTTGATTAGACCCTTGATTTGGGAATCATGACCGATTTCCAAATTGAACCCTCCTTTCAGTAACTTGGTGTGGATGGTTCTTGATTTTGTAATTAGACTCAAGATCCTAATTGACCCCTACTAACTCTTCGAACTATTCAAAATTGTTTCTCTAGGTTCAACTCTTCCCTCACTTTGAATTTGACCAAGTCAAAACATTTTCAAGAGATCGAGTTCTCAATTGGCCTCGACATCCAAATTGGGCCTCTTGTTCACTTAGTTGTTGTTTCCTTGCCTCGATTTGGTAATCGGTCCAATTTTCTAGTTTGGAGACTTTCGTCACTAGACGTATCATACATATTGTACAAACTTTCAAACTCATTCAATGGTATTTTCTTCTTTATCCTATTTTTGAACATTGTTCAATATTTCCTTCATAAATCACTTGTCCAAATCAGGCCAAAAATCTAAATCAAGCCCTCAAGTCAATAAAGTGTTATAAGTTTGTCCTGATTTAGTGATCAACCCTGATGTTTAAATCATGCCTTCACATTTACAAATGTAGTATCACAGGGTCCCGATTTCTCAATCGTCTCCCTTACTCAAAATATCTTTATTTTCACATGTGAAACCATCTTCCATACTCTTCACACTTTAGAATTTTTTTTGGAATATGTAAAGCTACCTCCATACTTTTCACACATCTGAACCCTTTTATATTTCCAATGTGATTGGGACATTCATTCAAAAATCTTAGTGACATGAGGTATCCATTTTGAAATTGGTACCAATTTCTCAATCGAACCCCCACCAAGTGAACTTGTGCCCCAATTACCTTATCAAACCCAACTTCAAAATCAAGCCTTCCCTCACCTATGATAGTGATGACGGGTCTTGATTTTCTCCATCATCCCCGATTCATAGACCTTTCACCCATCGATTTTGAACTATCCACATGGGTGAAAATTTAATGAAGTTTGAATTGTCTTTTTTGAAGTATGCAAGTTAGCTATAATTGCACATATGCTTTAAAGAGTGACTTACCGATGCAATATGGTTGAACCATCAATTTTCAAAATTGAGTAAAGAAATGATTTTTTGAATCATGAATCAAAATCACACATGTCATGGATTATGGTTATATGGGTAATTATTATGATCTAATAATATATTCCTCTTAGTAACGCTCAAATCCATAGAACTCTAAAACATTTCAGTTCAAACATTTAGGAGAATAGTTTTGGTATCAATCATCCTTACATGAAAGCCTTATTTCCCAAGGTCAAACCTTCATTAGGAATATGCATTTAATAATGAGTAATGCATCCTAATTATTACAACATGCATCTCAAATCAAGGTTAATATTCTTAAAACCTTGCAAACTTGTCTAATTTGAATGGTTTAAGGGGAATATGCCAATTTTAGTCAATTTAGATTTCAAAGTTAACCATGTATGCTCTTTTTGTCTTTGCTAACATTTTGTAGGAACTTCTATAAAACCTCCAAGAGGCATGGCAAAAAGGAAGAGAGGTCCTCGGGAGAAATCGATAGGATGTCAACCACAAGAGGTGATTGAAATACTATAAGACCCTGAGGAAATAGTACCAATCAATGAGAAAGATGTTGAAGCTATAGGGGAGAGAGAAGAATTGAAAGAATAAAAAAAAATTGAAGGAGAAGAAGAACCATTGGAAAATATTAAAGATAGCTATCAAATCCCTGAATTCATTGAATGTGCCTTTAAAGTACAAAATGAATTGACCTTGGTGCAGAGGGAATTCTACAACAAAGCACACCATTTATACACCCTAGGGATGGACGTAGAAGAGGTCAATAAATATGTCTAAGAATGGGAGCTAGAGTACCAACAAATTGACTTGTAGTTTGACAAAGTGAAATATTGGCAGGTTGTACTAAATGAAATTCCTCCTAAATTTCCCCCTATTCCTACACTGGCTTTGCAAGAAATGGATTCTAACCTCAAAAAGTGGAAGAAAAAATATCATGAATCTTTCCAAGGGATTACTTGTGAGGTCAATAGCTCTACTATGATATGGAAACACAATATAAAGGTATTAAAGCTCTCCCTAAGATTCATGAATTAGCCATCCAAAGATTTATTGAATATCCTACCAGGTATATAACATCAATTAAGAATGCATTTCCTAAAATGGAGAAATATGAAAAAAAGGATAAGCCAGAGCATCACATCATACAAATCCTCCCTCTAATAGCATACATTTTCCTATGGGGAAACATTTCTCTTGGATTTTGTGGCATGGGTGGACTTTTTGAGAAAATGGAGAAGGCAAAGTGATGAAGCTTCATCAAGTCAAATAGGAAATCATCTTATAGAGGAGAGTTTTAATAGCCCAAAAGGGAAGGATAACATTCAAGTGGAAGGCCAAGATATTCAAAGGGATTTGAATCCTCTTAGAGGAAAAGAAAATGAAGTGATAAGGATAACCAATATACGAGGGGAAACAAATAGTCATCCAAGTATTCCAATATCATAAGTTCCCCCTCCTTCTTCTCTTCTATAAATAAGGTGAATTCTAATTGTAAATAGATTTTTTCTTGGGCATATATGTAGAATTTTATATGAAATGTTAATAAATGATAAGCCATTATTGGCCAAGCTATTTGGAGATAGACTTCAATTCTAAAATGCATGATTTATGGAACTTTTTTTTGTTAATTTACTGAGTTTTGGAATGATATAGACATTTGTTTTTGTAGTAAAATTTTTTCTCATGTATGAGCAACTTATTTTTGTTTATCTCACAAATTGTTTGTTTGTAGCCTTAAGCATGGTATTGTAGTCAATTTAACATTACCAAAATTTTATGTATTGCACCGAGTTATTAAAATTATTGATTTTGTTTTCTTAAGTAACATTTTTCTATGGGATTAAAGAAGTAATATATTTGGTTCTATGCTTACCTCATCAGTTTTGTTAATTTATCATATGCATCATTACACACTTTGCATAGTAGATCAGCTACATTTCATATATTGCATTCAAAAATACCTAAATGGTGGATCAGGATACAATCAGTAAAACCAAACAAAACCATCTAAATTTTTTCAAGCCATACACCAAACAAATTCTCTATTCCAAATAGTGTAAGGTCTAATTGGGACCTTCCATTGGGTAGAATCCCTTATGATTGCATAGGGTCATTTAGTCGGCATGTCAACTAACCCGTAATGTAAATGTGTACATGATGAATGGCTAATGTAATTTGTAGTTGAACATTTAATGTTAATAAAATACATCATAGGCTGTAGAAGAGGAAGGAAAAAGAATGGGGGGCTATGACTCCGCAAGAGGGGAAATTCAAAAGTGGATTAGGGAGCTCAAGGGGGATAATTTAAGATTAACTTTATCCTAAGTCCTTAACCTTATTTAATTAGTATGACAATGTGAATCTTTCTTATTTTCATACACATCTCTTTTTTAAGGTTTCCCCACATGGTTTTATACACACGCACACACTAAAGTATATTATACTATAAAAAATTCTTGGTGGGATAGCTTAAGCAATTGAGTGCTTCAAGCTTCAAGTAGGAGGTCTCAAGGTCAATTCCCCTAGGCTAGTTTCTTTTGTTACATGCCTCACTCGATGTCGTTATTGGGTTAGGTTATATAAGCAATGCCAATTTGTTTACGTTGAATACCATCCATGAAATGTGAGGAAGTGCCTAGGATTTTCCTCGTGAAGTTTTCCCTTGTAGAAAACATTATACTACAATAAGAATAAATATAATATATAAACATTACATATTATATTTATCTATTTTTCATTATGATAATATAATATAATTTAACATATAGTTTATCTCACTTGGGTTATATAAAGTGTTTCTTTGTTTCCTATGAGCACATGGGTGCACTTGCTACAACATGGACAACCTCCAAAATGCTAGAATTTTTTTATTTGCCAATTGTTTTTTTTAAGCGATTTGTTGAATGTAAGGTTGTCCATTTTGTATGACATGAATGTGTTGTTTGTTTGTTGTGTCAAGTCAATTTGACAAGGATCATCAAAGATTGGACAGTTAATCCACTTAAAAGGATGTTGTCTATGTGAATTTTGGCTCATCCTGAGAAAATTGGTGTTTTATATGGATGTTCAACTAGACCAATAGGATGTCAATTAGTGAATTCCAAATTCAATAGGATGTTAAATGCCATCCCTTAGATTTTTCATACTCTACAAGGAAAGCACCAATTAGTGGAGGTTTTTTAACCACTTCTCTCTTCTATATTTTTAATGGAGGTGAGTGACTGGAGGTTTTAGTAGATGTTTTTTGTTGATTTGCATAAACCAATATGGAACATAGATCCACTTTAATATCAAAAGAACCAATGCTCCATGGCTATAAGTTCACTAAAGAAACAACATGCCAAAGATAAATTGGTGCTCCACTTTGATCAAGATGCACATGTGATCCACATTTTTTTAGGTGCGTCGATGCTTCTATATAGATGCACATTGGAGTGTCAAAAACCCAAAAATAGATTAGTACTCCTATTTGGATGTGGCACACCAGTGCTCCACATGGTTTAGGAGCACTTTTTCTCCATGACCCATTTGCATTAGAGTGTCAATAGTCCAAAAATACATCGACGCTCCACTTCTATATTGATGTAGTGGTGCTCCTCTTTGATATTGGCACAATGATGCTCTTGTTTAAGGTGTGGGAACATTGACGCTCCTATAAGGTGTGAGTGTACTAGTGATTCTCTTTATTTGTGGGCACGCTGGTGCTCCTAATACATTAAGACATTGAACATTAATTAATATTTCTTTTAACTTATTGAAAGAGGTAGGAAAAGCCTAAAGATGACTCTTAAAAATAGGAAGAGAGGGTTTGTTTCATTTAGTCATTTCATATGAGAGAAGAGGACGATGAGGTGGTTTTACAAGAGAATGAAATAGAAATAGCCATGAATGCAAGGAAAGACAAAGAGTATTGCAACCAAGTAACTCTTGTTTTCCCTCTTCACAATTTCATTTATTCCCATTATTAATTTTATTTGTGTTATTTTCCATTTCTCACCATTGTTCTTGATTTCTTAGCTAGTTTTGTTATCTTTTATTGCTGGTTTGAGGTTTTGCCTCTATTTTGCAAGAAAATGGTGGATTTATTTTAGGGTTTTACATCAATGGATATGGCTAGCAAATGAAGGGAAAGTTTGATAAAGAAAAGGGTACATTTTTGTGTAGCATGGGTGCATATCGATAGCTNGTTTGAGGTTTTGCCTCTATTTTGCAAGAAAATGGTGGATTTATTTTAGGGTTTTACATCAATGGATATGGCTAGCAAATGAAGGGAAAGTTTGATAAAGAAAAGGGTACATTTTTGTGTAGCATGGGTGCATATCGATAGCTTTCTTCACCTCCATTTATTTACAGGTTCATGAGGTTTCTCTACACAACAAAGTGTTTTTCCATAGTGATATCAAAGAATCGATGCTCCTCTTTGGTATGGGTGCAACAATGCTCCTATAAAATATGGGCACATTGGTGCTCCTCTTTTGGTGTGGGCACACTGGTGCTCCTCTTTTGGTGTGGGCACACTGATGCTCCTATTTAGGTATGGGCTCAATGATGCTTATAATAAACTGAAGCACTAAACAATAATTCATAATTCTTTTAAATTATTAAAAGAGATGGGAAAAATATAAACATGACTCTTAAAAAGAGTAAACATAAAGTTTTTTCTTTTTTTCATTCCACGTGAGAAAAGAAGAAGAGGAGGTGGTTCTATAAGAGAATTCAATAAAAATAGACATGAATGCAATGAAAGACAGAGAGTATTGCAACCAAGTAAGTCATTTTTTCCTCTTCACTATTTTTTTTCTTCCCATTATTGATTTTATTTCTATTATTTTTCATTTCTCTTTATTGTTCCTAATTTCTTTGCTAGTTTTGTTAAAAAAGAAATTGGTTTGAAGATTTTGCCTCTATTTTGCAAGTTAATGTTGGATTTATTTTAGGATTTTACATCAACATATATGTATAGAAAATGAGGGTAATTTTAGCCAAGAAGTGGGTGCATTTTTGTGCAACATCGGTGCATATCTGTAGGGGTTTTCACCTCTCTTTGTTGTAGGTTCACATGGTTTCTATAAGCAACACAATGTTTTTCCCTAGTGACATTGAAGAATTGATGCTCCTCTTAGGCATGACACATCAATGATCCCATTTGGTATTGAAGCACCGATGCTCCTTGTAGTTATGGGCGCATTGAACAATAATTTGTAATTTTTTTTAACTTATTAAAGGAGGTGAGAAAAACTACAATACTACTCTTAGAAAGAGGAAAAAGTGAGGGTTTGTTTCATTTCATCATTTTAAATGAGAGAAGAGGAAGACATGGTGCTTATACAAGAGAATGAAATATAAATATCCATGAGAAAACATAAAGGAAAAGAGTATTGCGACAAGGTAAACCTTTTCTCCATCTTATTTATTTTTGTTGTCCCCATTATTGATTTTTTTTGTTATTTTCCAATTGTCAATATTGTTCCTTATTTGCTAGTTGGTTTGGCTATTTTTTTAAATTGGTTTGAGGTTTTTCCATTTGTCTTGCAGGTTAATGGTGGATTTGTTTTAGGGTCTTACATCTATGAATATGGCTAGTAATTGAAGGGCAAACTTGACCAAGGAAGGGGTATATTTTTATGTAGGATGGGTGCATATCCAAAGGGGTTTTCACTTCCCTTTATTTAAAAGTTCATGAGTTTATTTGACCTTCTTGGTGTTATTATAGCACCAATGCTCCATTTTTTTCTTGGACCACTAGAGCTACTAGTGCACTTATTTGTTCTCAGAGTATCGATTCTCCACTTTGGGCATATTACCTCTAGTCGAAAAGTGGTTTTCAATAGTTTTTGTCAAGCATTTTTCATGTAACAATTGAATGGTTTTGTAATTAAAAGAGATACACTCATTAAATGGCTTGAGTAGTTTGACACTCAATGTGTCTTTGTATAGGTATTTTCACTACCATTACTAATTTCAATATTATTTATTGTAAATTTTCATAATATTACTCTTTTTTTTATTTCTAATGTAACATCCCCAGTTCTAATCCCTGTGAATTAAAATGTAATTGTATAAATGTGAATTAGGCTGGTGAGCTTATATGTTTGGGCGAAGAGCTCGTGTTGGTTTAATGTGGCCCGGGGACGAATTGATATTATGAGCATTGAAATAATTAATAAAAGCAATAATCGTTGGTTGCGATACGAAAGAGATGAAGAATGATGGGGGGCTATGATTCCACAAGAGAGAGGGGTCAAAGGGGGAATTATTCATGGTTATTAATCCAACCCACATTCCTGAAATTAAAAGGATGGATGTGAGTGGTAACATCCCATAGTTATTGGAGATCACGGGTTGAAGTACAATCATCCTTGGGAAGAGTGGGAGTCAAACAAGCAAGGAAGAAGAGTAGATTCATATACAGATTAGGGACAATTTTGACATACTGATTTTGGGAAGCAAAGAAGGGAAGAGGGATAGGAAGAGGACCAACCATGCTATACTTGATGAAATCCATTGTTTGGTTATGTTTTATGTTGATAAAGAGGCTTGTGTTTATGTGAATAACGCTATGAGCCTGTGGTGCGATTTTATGTGGAGAAAATGACTCAGAGCCTTGTGAAGGTTGTTGTGAGAAAATATGAAACAACTGAGAGTTCCTAAATTTCCCAGCTGAGCGATTCCTAGCCAACCAAGTGAAATAAGGACCCTGGAAAATGAATGGTATAGCTTGAGGGACTGTGAACAGTGAAGTGGGTACATTCCTTGGGTAGTGCAGGTTGTGGAAAAAAGAGAGAGCTAGAGGTTTGAAACTACTGTGAGACTAGAACCTGGGTTTGAGGATTCTCTGTGTGAAGAGTGGATAACTAGTGGGTCAGATCTCATTATGGACTCATAGCCTCAACTCAGGGGTGTCTTGTTGATGAGAGAAAATGATCAGCAGAGCCTATGGCTGAGAGGTTCATCGTTCGTTTGCAGCCAGTTGGTTAATCATTAATAGATAAGTGTTTATGTTATGTTCTTATGTTAAATTATTCTATGTAAATAGTTTATATGAATGTTGTGTGTTTTTTGTTTCTTGAACAATTGTATTCATGTTTAATATATGTTTTTATATGCATTTAGAATTGTAGTATCAGTCAAATGATCAAATATGTGTGTGATCTATGATTGGTAGGCTACAAGAATTTAATAAGCCATAAATCTTAATAATCTAATCAATTTTTGCATGTAATGTTGCTCAATTGGGCGTTGGGTACATTACAAATTGGTATTAGAGCCTCTATTTCAAACACCAGACCCATATGGGCCAAGAACCAATGCGAATTTGACTAAATTTGTCATTGTATATATTTTCTGTGATGGGTTTGGGGGGGAACATAGAATTTAGAGAGAAATCCCCAAATCCATGGGTCAAATATGAGTTTGAAGGACTAAAGATGGTTTAACAAGGTTAATGGAGTAGAGCGGTGAAGTTGCAGATCAACATTCGACTTAGAATGGTTGAAATTCAAGTTTTAATGGTCGTCTGTAGAGTTACTGGCTGGATCGACTACTAAGATCGTGTTTGATCTCATGATTGACGACCGAAATTCAATTTCATCATTTGAAAGTTGAAGGAGATTGACGGTCCAGATTCTGCTATATTGTGATCAAAATTTGCTAAGTGTGAGGTTAGACAGTAGAATCCGCCAACGACCGATGGTTAGATCGATGAGTTGGGTGAAGTGTTGGAAATTCACCAAGAGAAAATGTCGATGGTCAATGGATGATGGATGGGTCTAGAAAGAGTTTGACAAAGTTGATATAATCAACGATAAAGATTCATTTCATGGGTTGTGAAAGAGATCAGATCGACGGTCCAAATCAATCAAAGAAAAGTCAATTTTTTTCTAAGTGTTAAAGTTCACCAAGAGAAATCACCGACGACTGATGGATGAATCGACCAAAATGACGAAGAGTTTGGGTCGGCCATAAGACATATCTGACCATCGATGGCCGATGGTCGGTGGAATCTGAGAAAGTATTTTCAATCGCCAACGAGCATCGTCAATGGTTGATGGGTCAATGGTCAGGGGTGGGCCGATTTTGGAAAAAATTTCGAATTAAGAAAGAGAATTCGTCGATGGCTGATGTGATGGTCATTGGAGGTCGTCCAAATTTGAGGAAGTATTTCGAATTGGACAAGAGAAGTCGTCGATGAACGACGTGTTGATAGTTGGGCATCAACCAATTCATAAAAGTGTTTGGTCATTCAAGAGAATTGACTTATGGCCAATGGGGTAAAGAGGATGATGACATCATCATCCACATGCCATGCCATGTCAACATCCATGTGTCATGCCACATCACCTAAGTTGACACCACAGGATGACATGTCATGCCACGTCAGCAGTTTCCACATTAGCCAATGGAAGTGGCTAATGGTCGATGGTCAAATCGACCAATTTGGGAAAGTGTACTCGACAACCATCAAAGATCATTGATCGTCAATGGGTCAATGGTCAGGAGTCGGCCAAAGTTGTTGATATTTCCGTTCTCCAACAAAGGTAAAAGAGGATCGACGACTAGGTTGGTCGGGTTGGAGTTCTATGCAAGTCGGTCATCGGGAAGTTGGGTTGATGGTCGACGGTCGGGTCGACAGTTTGGGGAAGTATTGTGCATTCCACAGGATAACATTGGTCACCAATGGATGATAGAGAGTATATCAATGGCCCATATTTCTTCTGACCTGAGCTCAAGGGCATAGATTTCACATAGGCAAAATTGTTCCACAGTTAAAAAAAAACAACTAAGTCTAGAGCCATTTTCTTATTTTGGCCATAACTAGAGAAAATTACAGCGGATTGGGATGAAACTTATGGGTTTTTTTATGCATATAGGAGGTATAAAAAAGCACCATAGATGGCCCTTGTCCAATTCTTCTTGAATTTAGAAGAAATTGCAAAATAGTGGTTTTTAAAGATATGGGTCCAGATCATTGACATAAGTCCAGATTAAGCTGAAACTCTTGAGGAGTGTCCAAAAAGTAGACATATAAATAAACCATGAAGGAACTTGATAAATCCTAAGGGGGTTGGAATGGGTATACTAAAATAAGCCAAAATCCACTATTTTGGGCCACTTTTGGGAATTTTTGAGATTTTCGGAGGAAAAGTGACAATAGATCACAAAACCGGAAAATTTTATTTATTCAACATTTTATATACTCATAAAAAAATAAAAATAAAATAAAAATTGGTGAAATTTTTCCATAAGTGCACAGATTGAGAGATAGTGAGTTTTGCTAAAAATTCTAGGTTTGGAAAAAGGGGTGAAAAAGGACAAAGTTGTCGTTTCTAGATTGTTGTAGTTTTTTACTGGAGCATCAGATTGAAATTATGAGAGTTGTTATGAATTGTGTTTTGTTATTATTATCTATGTATCATACAAAAGTTTCTCTAGTTCTTGACATATTTTCTTCTACAGTTGAGAAAAGATGATATTTCAATAAAATTACACCAAAGGAGAAAATGCACAAATTAGGTGAACATGGATTTTTTCAGGAAGCCATAACTTTCAGCTCAGATATTAGAATGGGGCATGAATATATCCGTTGGAAATCTGATTAAGAGGAGAATAACCTAGAATCATTATAATTTGGAGAATTATGATATGCTTCTTCATGAATTGAGCAGAAAAAGGACATGTAACATTAATTGACAATTTTTTTTATAATATGCATAACTCTAACAAAAATGGTTGCTTGCCAATGGTGCGGAATTAGAGGTATAATCAATTGAATTAAATCCTAGTATTGGGTATCATAGTTATGGAAACATGGAATAAGCTTGTAGAAGTTGGTTGAGGTGATAAAGAGCTACAGGGCAAGTAATGAAAAGTGGAATTGAATTCCATGAACCATGTAATTACTCAATGTGAAGATTTTTCCAAATATTGTCAAAGTTTGGAGAAACCCTCCAAAACGATAGAGGTGAGTGAAAAATGTGATTGTTGTCGAGGAAGAGAATATATAATCAGGATGGTACCTATGAATAAGCCTAGAGGCACACTTGAAGAGAAATATCTTGACAAAAGAGAGGCTAAGTTTACTAACAGGGCATTATCATTAAGCAGAAAAGCACTCTGCGGAGAGTGTTGTGTGCAAAGGATTTCTAGAAAGAGGATAAGTTTATGCAACTGAGAATTGTGTGGGTTTGTTCTAAATTAATCACGGGGTCCATTAGACAGGAAAAGAGGTATAGCTTGTGCAAATGGTTGAAGCATCAAAGAAATGCAAATGAAAGTGCAATGAAGGTGTTGCAATGTTGTCAAGGGTCTAAATAAAAGAAAAGGGATATTAGTATTCAAATGCTATAGAGATTGAGTGCCTTGCAAAGGAATGCCAATAGATATTTTCACGTAGGGTATGAACCCAACAAGTAAAGAATGTCATTTCATGCACAAGAAGCAAGGAGGACTCCATAACCTTGAATATAGAAATATAGTAAAGGAAACAAAGCTTGATGCAAGAGAAGGATAAAGAATATCATGAGATGAGGTGTGACTTATGGATGGATCAGTAATCTCTATGAGAAATCATGGGAATGTAGGAAGAAGGAATTGTTAGATATGATCTAGCAACTATTGTCTAAAATTACACAAGAAAGAAAGATGTCTCTATTATCAGAGTGTGCAACAAAATCAAGGTACAGGTGCAATTGGAAAAGTGTGGAATTTCCATTGGAGCAGGGTGGCATTGAATGGCCAAAAAATTGCTTCATAGCGAATCACTCAATGAAGTGAAGAGAGATATTTGATATTGAGCAATGCCATGGGCGACAAAGAATATTAGAAAGAAGACATGAAAGAAGTATTTCAGAATGTTGAAATGCCAGTAAATGATAATGGTATTCTAAGGTCGGTTTGGTTAAGAAAAATGGGAAGTGGTTAATTAGATTGCAGTGTTAATTTTCAGCTAGAATAGTGCATGTTACAGTATTATGAATATTGAGAATTTAGCCAAAAGATGTTAGGACGAGATTCTTTGCATAAAAGTAGTTGCGAGATGGCAGCACTAGTGGACCAACTAGTGGTTGGAAATGGAGAATAGCCAAGTGGGGGATTGGCTAGCAGGCTTAGAATAGGGGCCAATGGTGCATAATTGAGCAGGATAGCAGTGCACAAGGAAACGGGGTTATACAAAAATTCCAAAACAATCATCTACGATAACAAATCTAAATAATTAATGAAATCGGAAATAGATATGCATTGGAGTGCATGATAGAATTGATGCATGATGCATACAATAAAGATAGAATGCAAGTGCATGAAATAGGCATGAAATATTAAATTCTTGGTGTATAATGATGTGTGTTTGTGCATATGGACATACCTGAACATGATGGTGGCATGAGTATAGACTAAGAGTATTTTGTTGATATATATATGAAATAATGATGACTATGATATTTGAATAAAACTAATGATGGATTGTGTATTCAAAAAATTAATGATTATGGCATGATGATATTGTTTCTTATGGTATCCATCCATATGAATACAAATGAGGATGGTGAAAATGTTGACCAATAAAATTAGTGAAGAGAGCCAACGACCTTCTACAAAAAAAAAATCAGGTAGCATCAAGTAAATTGATAACAACCATGCAGGTATGCAGTTGGGGTTGTTATAATGTATAAATGTTGAAGGGAATGAAGGTAAGAATTCTCTCATTCTAATATCAATATTTGAATTGATGAAAAGGTGGGAGGCCTTTAGTATGCAAATATTAATTGTTGCTTGAATTCATTTATGGGAAATTTAATTGCATATTGTGTTATGTTGGTTATGAATTCATAACAGAGTTAAGTCTTGAGACATTACTCCTATTGTAACAATGAATAAAATTCGAGATGGTCATGTCTAAGGCCATGATGAGTTTGGATATGGAAAGGATATAGTGATATCCAAGTGCATAATGGTTATTTCCTATGTAACTGAGGTTTTGACTGCAACCTTTTTGCCTACACTAATTAACACTAAGGGATGATGTTCCTAGTGTTGTGTATGGGTTGAAGAGGAAGGTATCCAAAGGATTAGACGGGTTGCGGGGAAGAGTTTGGATGGTGTATTGAGGCATGGGCCATACCTTCCAACTCACATGGTGGAATACATGACATGAACATATGGTATTTCGGAATCAATGCAATGATGCATTGTGTAGATGTGACCATGATTATTGGCACAATGGTTTTATTTATTGGAAAAGTTTGATTGCATTATGAAAAGCTTGATGTGTTGATAATGAATGTACAATGAATGATAGTTTCATTCTATATCATATGATGAATGGTATAATTCTATTTTAATGTGAATAATGGTTGGAAATGATTGAATTGTTGGGTAGATATAATTATGAGATCATTTCATGAACTACTGAAAATGTGCATGAGTGCTAACAATTCGTTTGGTTGCATGGAATCGAGAAAATTGCAGGGGAAATGGTTTTGGATATGGAAATAATGTAAGCCCATAAGGAAGACTAATATATACCACTACAAGAGCCAAACATAATGAGAAGAAATATCATGCGTGGGTATTTTTATTTTTCTGTATAACCATATTTGAGAAATTAATAGTTGAAAATCGTTACGATATACTAACAATTTGTTTGGCTGCATGGAATTGAGAAAATTGCAGGGGAAATGGTATTGGATATGACAGGGATGTAATCCCATAAGGAAGACTGATATCTACTACTACAAGAGCCAAACAATTATGAGCAAAAAGACTCATGTTTGGGAAATTTTGTTTTCCTGTGTAAAACAGATTTGAAATTTTATAATCATATGATGATGTCTCATATTAATTGTATGCATGTGATGCAGATGGGATGATTGACACAGGTTATATATTTCTAGTGGAAGTCTAACAACAATTTGGCATTTTTTTGCGTGAGAACACCTTGGCAAATGATGGATCACCTGAGGAACTGTATAACAGTGAAAGGGATGTCTGAGCCTAGATGGTGAGTTGCATTGTTGAGGAACTAGGTTGTCAGGCCTGAAGAGTGAACTCATGTGTGAGTTGCACTGTCGAAGAAATTGGGTTGTCGGGCATGAAGAGTGAACTATAGTGTGATTTGCACTGTCGAAGAACCAGGTTGTTAGGCCTGAAGAGTTCACTCTTGTGTGAGTTTCACTGCATTAGAAAGGTTTTTACTAGTTATTTTACTGATATTTTTCCTAGAAGTGAGTCCCTTTACTTCCCAATAGTGATATTCCTAGTTACCTATGCTAGAGAGACCTTGATAAAATAATGGTGCATCCTGAGGGACTAAGTATAGTGAAGGGGGCACATTCCTTGGGTCAATCCTGATAAATGAATGAGATGTCATTCCTTGGGTTGGGTAGGTCAATGGGAAGAGAGTTGGTGGAAATCGGGATACTTGTAGGAGAATGCCAATGGTTTGTGTATATGTTTTGGGCCAGGGTGCCTTTGTATATATGTTTTGGGGCTAAAGCGCCTATGTATTTATGATTTTTGGGTCCAAAGTGCCTGTGTATCTGTGGTATTGGGGCCAGATTGCCTATGTAATTTGTTTGGGCTGGAATGCCTCTGTGATTTCGGGCTAGAGAGCCTATATGTTGATTATTGGTCGGGGAGTTGCAATTGTAAAAGGAAATTACACCTATAGCGTGTTGTTCACTTAGGACAATGAAAAAATAAGGGGGAGGGGATGTAACATCCCCATTTCTAATCCCTATGAATTACAATGTAATTGTATAAATGTGAATTAGGCTGGTGGGCCGATGTGTTTGGGCAAACAACTTGTATTGGTTTAATGTGGTCGAGGGCCGAATTGCATATTATGAACATTGAAATAATTAATAAAAGTAATAATCATTGGTTGTGATACGAAAGAGATGAAGAATGATGGGGGGCTATGATTCCACAAGAGAGAGGAGTCCAAGGGGGAATTATTCATGGGTATTAATCCAACCCACATTCCTGAAATTATTATCTTTGTGTATAACCTTCTATTTGTTGATTGAGTGTATGAGAAGCCAATCATTTAAACTCATGTAAGAGGGTGGATGTGAGTGGTCACATCCCATAGTTATTGGAGAGCATGGGATGAAGTACAATCATCCTTGAGAAGAGTGTTAGTCAAGCAAGAAAGGAAGAAGAGGAAATGTGTATGCAGATTAGGGACAATTTTTACATACAGATTTTGTGCAACAAAGAAGGGCAGAGGGATAGGAAGAGGACCAACCATATTACACTTTATGGAAGCCATTGTTTGGCCGTGTTTTATGTTGAGAAAGAGGCATGTGTGCCTAAATTGGGTCTTGATCCTGTGGTGCGTTTTTCTGTGGAGAAAATGATTCAGAGCCTTGTGAAGGCTGCTATGAGAAAACATGAAACAACTAAAAATTGATATAGTTCCCAGGTGAATGATTCTTGGACAACCAAGTGCACTAGGGACCCTGATAAACAAATGGTATAGCATGAGGGACTGTGAACAGTGAAGGGGGTACATTCCTTGGATAGTGCATGTTGTGGGGAAAAGAGAGAGTTGGAGGTTTGGAACTGCTATGAGACTAGAAACTGGGTTTGGGGTTGCTCTGTATGGAGAGTGGATAGATAGTGGGTTGGATCTCCTTGTGGACTCATACCCTCATCTCAAGGGTGGCTTGCTAATGAGAGAAAATGATCAGCAGTGCCTATGGCTTGGAGGTTCATCCTTCGCTTGCATCCAGTTGGTTAATCATTAACATATAAGTGTTTTTGTTATGTTCTTATGTTAAATTCCATTGTGTAAATGGTTTATATGAATTATGTGTGTTTTTT
This sequence comes from Picea sitchensis, assembly GCA_010110895.2. Classification (NCBI taxonomy): domain Eukaryota; kingdom Viridiplantae; phylum Streptophyta; class Pinopsida; order Pinales; family Pinaceae; genus Picea; species Picea sitchensis. Next base: position 82,548 of record SNQJ01S0011103.1, read on the forward strand.
TTTTCTTGAATAGTTGTATTCATGTTTAATATGTGATGTTAGATGCATTTAGAACTGTAGTATCAGTCAAATGGTCAAATATGTGTGTGATATGCGGCTAGTAAGCTACGGGAATTTAATTAGCAACAAATCTTTATAATCTAATGATTTTCTGCATGTAATGTTGCTCAGCTGGGCGTTGGGTACATTACATATAATTTCTTGTTTCATATGCTTCTAACTGTAATTTTTTATTTCAAATATTCAAAATTATAATCTTTGTTTAATATGCTACAAGTATTTTCAATTTTTAATTGCAAAATAGAGATTCATTAATAAAAAAGGGTAAGAAATAATACTTTGAATATTCAAAATAATTTTTTTGCTATCACTAAATTTTAATAATCATGTATTTATTAAATTCAATCAATCAATATTAAGTTGTCATAAAAATTATTAAATACGAAGGAAAAAAATTGTAAAAATGACTAAAAATATTAATAAATTATCAAATATAAATAATATTTTGATAATAAACTAATAATTGATTTACTATTTGGTATCACTAGTGCTATATTTTATCAGTGGAGCATTGGTGGTCCTCTTTGATCCTAGAGCATCAACATCGACACTTCACTTTAGTGTGGGTGCACCAATGAGCCTCCTCTTTTAGGTATGGGCACACTCAAGCTCCTATAAGCTATGGGTGCACCGATGCTCATATTTTAGGTATGGGCACACCAATGCTCCTCTTTTAAGTATGGGTGCATCGATGCTCCACTTTGGTATCAGAGAACCAATACTCAAATGGCCTTGGAGCATCGATGCTTTCTAATATATACCATGCATCGAATCATATTAAATAGTTGTGCACAAGTGAATATTAAATATTTTTGCACTGGTCCACTTTACTATTTTAGATGCACCAAAGAAAACCCTCCATTAAAACCTCCAAATACCTAGAATTTTTAGTTATAGTGAACATTTTATAAACCCTCTAGTAAAACCTCTACTACCTTTGACAAAGCTTTTTACAGATTTTTTTTGAGAATTTTTCCTAATCTTGTAATAATTGATGTTTTCCTTGTAGTGATATGTGATCCCACTCACTAGCTAATAGGTAATTGGATTGAATTCTTTCTTTTTCATGCCATACCTAAATTTGAATGTCATTTCTTAAAGTCAATGCTAGAGTGGTTTGGTGGTGGAGTCAAAGTGATTGGACCTCTTATAAAATGAGAGAATTTGAATATTTTTTCTTGTTAAATAATTTTTTGTTAATCATTCAACATATTTTCAAAACAAACAGTAATGACTAATCCTCAATTAACACTACAAATT
>SNQJ01S0011103.1:87931-108576 GCA_010110895.2 Picea sitchensis
ACACCTATTCAATCATTCTCATTTCTTTATTTCTCTTATTTTTCTTATTAATGGTATTTGGCATAGTAGTAATGTTGATTTTAATTATAAAAACATTACATTAATAACATATTAAACAATAATTATTATTACTTCTCAAAAAAGATCTAAATCGTTATGCAGTTAGGGTTCCCTCGGGAGTGTTGAGTTCACAATTCCCATGTCATTTATTTTGGGGAGAGGCACCTCTCCTTCCCCCTCTCCGCCTCTAGATATCACTACCTTTTAGGCCTTAATCGCTTCCTACACAAAAAATGTGACAGTTTCTCCCCCTTCTCGTTTTGTCAAGAGAATAGATGAGATCCCCAAAGTTCCAGTGCACTCCTCCACTTCCCATATGTTCCCGCTTTGTCTGGCTTAAAATAGACTGATTGGATAGTTCACAAGGTTGTGGCCCTCACCAAGAGAAATGACACAATGGCTAGATTTAAACTGGAAGAAAAAGATCCAAGGGAAAATGTCGTCAACGTTTTGTGGTAAGGTTTTTTTTGTCTTTCTCTTTGAAAACAAAGCTTATAGAGATCTGATCTTCAAGAGTGGTCCTTATTTTATGGAATCAAGAGGAATATATTTGAATAAGTGGATGCCCAATTTCATCCCTGAAAATGACATTCCCTCGACAGTTCCAGTGTGGGTACGCTTTCCCTTTCTCCCCCTTCACTGCTGGAATGATGAAACCTTGAAAAATATAGGAAACACGCTGGGAAGATACATTAGTTGAGTCAAACCACGAGATGGCCTTCAATCCTATGCACATATCCATGTGGAAGTAGATCTAGAAAAAGGGTTGCTAGAGGTTGTCCAACTCACCCTAGATTATTGGACCTACATCCAGAAAGTCGATTATGAGAAACTCACATTCAAATGCAAAGCCTGCCATGAGTATGGACACTTTGCAAAGAATTGTCCCAAGCTAAAGGTAGACCAGCCAGAAGAAAAGGATCAGTAGAAATGGCAACAAGCGAAACGAAAGAAATCCCCTAGCAAGGCGATGGCACAAAAGATGGAAAAGGGAGTGATCCCTTCGCCCTGTTCCCTTATCAAAGGGAAATCCTCGATGAAGGAGGATTATGTAGTAGAAAGCAACAGAAACAAGTACGCATCCCTACAAAATATGGAAGTAGAAACAGTAGAGTTGAAGGAGAAGAAAATTAGGTACATCAAGAAAGGGAAGTTGAACAAACAACAAATCAGAAAGAGTTGGAAGTAAGTAAACCTGGGGATCCTTCCCCCAACAAGATCCCCTCTCGTGGGACTTCTGGTATTCCTACTATACTAGAGGAAGATAGCCAAGAGGATTCTAGGGATGAATCAGAAATAGAGGTCTCTCATAGCTCAAAGGTAAAAAAGGTGGGTAGGAGATACAACCAAAACAAAAGGGAAAAAGAGGCTAATAGGGATAAAGAGCTTGGTATTCAAGCTACTTTGGAAGAAGTATACATAAAATATGGAAAAAGTGGAAATGCGCCCCCTACAAAGGTTCAAAACTCCTCTCATCCCTCTAAAGGGGGGCACCCAAATCTATCAGTATGTAATGAATATAGTCTCCTGGAACTGTAGGGGTATGGGGATAAAAGATAAGAAAGAAGAAATGGGAAAATTTATAAGAGCAGAAAACCCCCAAATTATTCTAATCCAGGAGACTAAAATGAAAGGGCATGGAGCCCTTCATGAATTACAACAATTGTGGAGAACAAGTATAGGAGTAGAAATAAGTGCAAGAGGAGCTTCAAGAGGAATATGTACTCTATGGAATGCAACACTCTTCCATGAAGAAAGCATATTCGAGGAATCACATTGATTAATGCTCAAGCTGAAACACCTTCCTTCAGATAAGGTATATCCTATCATTAATGTTTACATGCCCAATATAACTAGGAGAAAATAGAATGTTGGCATTCCCTGTTGGGCATCAGGGATTCTTGGTTTCATCAAAATTGCATTATTGCTAAAGATTTCAACACAACTATGCATGTTCAAGAAAATAGAGGTGGCTCCATAGTAAGAGACCCTTCTAGGGAAAGAATGGAAGATATGGTTTCTATTTTGGATCTTTTTGATGTCTACCCCAACAAAGGAAAATATACATGGAGTAATAAATGTGCAGGGATGGATCATATTGCTACTAGGTTGGATCGATTCCTCATCCATAGCCCCCTATTGTCCCCTCTGGTCAAAATATCCTCTCAAATAATTCCTTGGGGAAGTTCGGATCACTGTCCAATTTCTTTGGCTTTTACAAAATATTAAAACATGGGACCCATTCCCTTTCACTTCAACCCCTTGTGGTTGGAAAATCCAGATTTCTCCCCCTTAGTCTCCCATACTTGGTGTCAGTGGGTGGTTGGCTCCCTTGTCTATATTTGGGAACAAAAGTTAAAAAGGACTAAAGAGGCTATCAAAGACTGCATTAAGAACTCTTCTTCCTCTCCACATGAAGAAGTAGAGAGGTGCAAAAAATAGTTGGAATATTTACAGAGAAGTATGGATAGCTCGGAAATAAATGAAAAATTATTTTCTCAGAAAAAAGAAGCATTTCAGAAATACATGAAAGCTCTTAAATATTAAGAAACAATTTGGAGATTGAAATCTATATCATTGTGGTTGAAAGCATGTGATACAAGCACTACCTTCTTTCATAAGAAGGAAAAGGCAAGGCAATGGAGAAATAGAGTTGAAGGAATAAAATTATAGTCAGGGGAGCTAAAATCCTCCTTTGAGGAAATTAAGACGAAAACCTCTACACACTTTGGGACCATGTATGCAGAGGATGGGGAATATGATCAGGAGAAGTGTGAACAATTCATCTCACATATTCCCTCTCTAGTAACAGAGAAGAATAATGTTGAATTAACTAAGGTGGTATTTGAAGAAGAGATCTTTGAAGCTATTAAACAATTGATCCAGATAAAGCTCTAGGTTTGGATGGTTTCACTTTGCACTTGTATATAAGATGTTGGCCAATTATAAAATTTGATTTCATCAAAATGGTCCTCTATGTTCAAAAATACTTTAGGATGGGTGGTGCCACAAACTCGTCCTTTCTAGCCTTGATTCCCAAAGAGAAAAACACTTCTTCTTTCGACAAATTTCATCCCGTATCTCTTTGCAATGTATCTTATAAATTCTTAGAAAAAATTATTGCAAACAGGTTGAAGCCCATGCTACCACACCTTATTCTTCCGAATCAAGGGGACTTTGTTGAAAAAAGGAAGATTCGGGACAATGTAATCTTGGTCTAGGAGGCAATCCACTCCAGCTGCGGAAATGGAGAAAAAATTATGGTCATCAAAATCGATATGGCTAATGCATTTGATAGACTCAAGCATAGTTTCCTCATTGAAGTCTTAAAAACTGTTGGTTTTATTCAATCCTTTATATCTTGGATTGGAGCTTGTATTAACAATCCATGGATATCCCCCTTGATTAATGGTCGACCAACACCTTTCTTTAAAGCTTCCATAGGCTTAAGGCAGGGTTTCCCACTCTCTCCTTTTTTGTATGTTCTTATGGCAGAAGCTTTGAATAGAATATTAGAATATGAAGGTAGATCTAGATCTATCCCTGGTTTGAATATTGCACAAGGTGTCAAAAGAATCAACAAGTCCCAGTTTGTTGATGACACCTTGTTTCTAGGATGAGCTTCTAAAACTATGCCCAACCGCTCTAAATTGGTATTGGATCAATATGCTAATGTATAAGGAGGATTCATTAATAAAAACAAGAGCCAAATTTTTGCATGGAATATAAGATCCAGTTCACTAATGAGGATAGCCAACATTCTTCAATATCCATTCTCAGTGGAATGGAATTATTTCAAATACCTAAGAATTCTAATTAGCTTGAAATCACTCCCTGGGGATGCATGGCAAGTCATTCTACAAAACATAAAATATTAGTTTGGAAAATGGGGGGAAATTTGGTTGAATCCAATAGGAAGGTCGACCCCGGTGAGAGAAATTTTATCCTCCTTCCCAATATTTCAATTTTCATCCCTATTAGCTCCAACGGGTATAAAAAAGGCCATGGCACAATTTATCCACAAATTCCTGTGGCAAGGAGGTAAAGATAACGAGAAACAATTTCACATGGTAAACTGGAACATTGTATGTGCACCTAGAGAGCATGGTGTGTTCGGAGTCTGGGACCCTGAAAGGGTAAATATTTCTTTGGGGGGGAATATTCTCTAGAGATTGGTTATGGTTAGTAATGATTGGTGGAAGAAAGCAAGCTGCCACAAATATTTAATAAGAAATCGAAGAAGAAGTCTGGACTTAGTTCCAGACAATAAAGTTGGCTCTTCTATTTGGAAACTGTTAAAATCTTCCCTTCCTTTATTTCAGGATTCTCTTATCTAGATATGGGGAATGGAAATAAAATTAATCTTTGGGAGGACTGCTTCTCTGATGCAGGAATCCTCAAATAAGTTTCATCCTTGGAACTTGTTTGGGTGTGGTTATCAATTCAAGAAAAATTCTCTTTATTTGACATCTCAGACTGGCATAGTAATGGACTCTGGAAGGGTTGGAACTTGGGAGATATCCCTCCTCATATCTCTAGGGATGTCGAGTGTTTTCTTCTTATTATTAATGGGACAGCCCCAGTGCATATGCAACAAAGGGATAGTAGGGGATGTGGAACTTCTGGATATTCGGTTAAGGAGGGGAATAAGAAACTAACCAGACAACTCGTGCTTCTAGAAAGATCTAACATATGGCAAGTAATCTGGCACATTGATGGGCTACCAAAGGTCAACATCTTTGGTTGGAAACTAGTTCATAACAAAGTGCTCACTAGGGAAAACCTTCTTAAACGAGGATTTTCAGGACCATTCAAATGTGAATTATGAAAACAAGCCCTTAAATAATCAACACATCTCTTTTTGGAATGTGAATACTCCAAACAAGTCTGACAGATGGTAAATTTGGAATTAAAGGAAAATATAGTCTATCCTTCATCGTGCAAAGTACTGATTGGAAAATGGATAAGAGATTACAATGGGTCTTTTCATAAGAAACCAACCTTCCATCGTATCTGGAAGACATCCTTGAAATTTGTGTGTTGAAAAATATGGTTGTCTAGAAATAGAGTTATCTTCAAAAACATCCTTTCTCTCCCCTCATCAGTTTTTTCCCATGAAATGGGTCAAATGGGGGAATATTTAAAATCTAGAAGAATAAAAGTGGTGAATGTGGAGAAATTAGAAAAAGGAGAGGATTTATGGATGGCTAAGTTGAATGTCAAAATTCTCATCTCCCATAAAATTTCCCAAAGATAAAACTGGAAGCTTCGGGTACCCCCTTAGGAGTATATATTGTGTCTTACATCTCAATCAGGATACACAGTATGTTTTTATGGGACTTAAAAAAAAAACCAGGGGAGGCAGGTGCAGGAGGGGTTATGTATGGCTCTAGAGGAATTTGCGTTTTGGAATTCTCTTGGAATTTGGGCACTGCATCGAACAATGTGGTCGAAGCCTATGCGGTATATCAAGGATTAATATTGATGCAAGCAGGCCATATCATCCAAATATCCATAGTGGGAGACCTAAAAATACCATTAGGTACTTTGTCAAAGGATCTGCCCTTAAGGATGCTAATATTAAGATAATTATTGAAAGAATCTGGCTACTCCTATCTAATACCTCAGAAAAAAATTTTCACATTCCCCCTAGTTCTTTGTAGGTCTAAGGGAGTGTAAAATTTGTATCCCCCTCGTAATGGTAGAAGTTAAAAAAAGGATTGGGGTCCGTAGGGCCCACACTAACGTCATAAGAGGAAGGAAACGTGGGTATGGCATGCAAACCCAAGATCCTGGCATAAATCTTAGAGGGCATTCGAGAAGTAGTTATTCCATTTTTGTGTGGCTCATGGGGAAGGACATGTTGCGATCTATGTTAATCATGCCTTAGGATGTATCTTGGGTTCTCCTATGTGGTGATGGTACTTCACCCCTTGGGAATTTAACATAGGAAGTATGTTGGGAACTCAATCCACCCCCTGCGATGATGATTTTTCTGATGGGCGCAAAGGAGGTAATGAAGAAAGGATTTGCGCAACAATGGGAAGTACAGGCCATGATAGCTTCATTTGGACCTCTGGTGATCCGGATTATTTTTGGAACAAAATGAAAGAAGAGAAATTACAATGAAATACTCATGAAAATTTCCAGAAACATAGAAATACAAAAATACTTGATTTCTATTAATGAAATAATTGTAAATAGACTGTAAAAATACAAAGTGCAAGACTTACTAGAATGGTGGTAGCTTTATCTTTGAGAAGATATGTGACGGCTATGCTCATTCGCAAGAACATGATTAAAATGAGGCTCTGAAGGCCTTTTTATGATAAAAATGAATGCCAAAACCCTATACATAAAAAAAACCTAACCCTAGGATATGAAACGCCAAAAGTCATGTGGGCCCCGTTTGGGTAAGTTAGTACATTAACTTCCCGGTGTCGTAAATTGTGCATACGATCTCCATTTTAGGCACGTGATAGCTTGTTGGAAAGGTATTTTCGAGAGCTACGCATTATGCCATCAAATTGTGACTTTTTCCACAGTTTGATTGTGGGACGCCAAAAAAACATTATTTAGGGCCCCAAAACGGTCCTGGAAGTATAGAAAGATGTGCTAACATGAAAACTTTCAAAATAAGCCAGTTGGATTAGGTGGGCGGCCACCAGTCCCCGCCTAGAAGATGTGTAGGGCTTCAGACAACCCCAGAAGTGTAGAACCCATAATTACAAAGAAGTACAAAATAACATGTTGAACTAAAAACTAATAAGAAGATATAGTTGGAATAGGTGGGTGGCCACCAATATCCACCTAGATCAGTCCTCCCCCCCTTAGGAATCAATGGTCTCCATTGTGTTGAGTGCCCAGGGAATAAGGGAAAGTGTTTTCTAAATCTGAATCTTGGTGATTTGTGTGCCTTGTTGGAGAAGTTGTGTTGCTTAGTTTTTGGAAGGCTGTCACGAACTTGTTGCTGGTGGGGTTGAATCTGTTCCACCAACCTGTTTTCTATGGGTTTGATAGGGAATTGTGTAGGCACCATTGTAGGTGAAGAAACAATATCTTATTTCTCTTCAACAATCTATTTTTACTGGATAGAAGGTGTTGAGGCTGTAACAATTGTAGTGGTCTTATGTGCATCCTTTGAACATATTGTGAAGAGGATGAATTTTGTAGTATGAGAGATTTCCTTGCAGCACTGTTTTGGTGGAACAATAGTTAGAACTACCTTTGGTATCCTATAGAGATGACCTAACAGATTGATAATGACACCACAGGGTCTAGACTCATAGAAAACATGATGTTTCCACATATATGGTTGGCCCAAAACAACATCAAAGACATCAAGAGGGGAAACATCACACACTACCTCATCCTTGAAGGGATGGATTCCATAGGACATGTGGCACTGCTGGCTGACACAAAGATCTTTTCCCTGGTGAAGCCACTCGATGTTGTATGGATGTGGGTGTGGTTTTATTGACAACCTAAACTGTTTGACGACCTTAGCTGAGATGAGGTTTTTCTAACTGCCATTATCAACAATGAAATTCAACGGGGTCCCCTTCATCCAAATCTGTGAATGGAAGAGGTGATCCCTTTCTTCTGGTTGAATTGTTGTGGTCACGACACTAGCAGTGGGGTCTGCGTCGATGATCTATCTATTTTCAATATTTTATGGATCGGATTCTGAATCAGGGTTCGTCTCTGTGCCTTTGACCTCGGCCACCAATGACTGTTTCAAGCGACATTCATCGGTGTTGTGCCAGGGGATTTTGTGGAAGTCACACCACTTCCCAGTGTCATTCTTCATCTTTCTTTTACCCTTCATTTCTTGTGTCTTGGAATGGTTTTCTAGAGGTTATTGGTTAGGTTCGTCTTTACCATGCTTTGGTTGTTGCAGATTTGCAGACCCGAATTCCCATTTTTTCTGGTTCCTAAATTTCTGCTAGATTTTGACAGCATATCGATAGGCAACTCCCAATGATGATATGTTTAGGAAATATATTTCGGTTTGGATGTACCGATGCAGAGCCCCATGGTATTTCAGAACCATATGTTGCTCGGAGTCTTTAATACCCATCTTGGTGTGCAAGGTATGGAAATTATTTTTGAAGTACAACACTTTTTGGATCTTCTCTTGCTACAGTTTGGTCCATCTCATGTAATGGTCTTCATAGTTATCAACACGGTAGTATTATTCCTTGATCGCATCCACAAAAAAATCCCAAGTGGGCTTGGTCCCATATATTCCAGATTCCTCTATGGAACTCTGCTCCTAGTAAGTTTCCCACCAATGTTTGACATGGGGGAGAGCCTTGAGGAGTGAGAAGGTGATCCTTTCCTTGTCGGAAAATTTTTGAACAAAGAAATAACCTTCTAATAGATTTAACCATTTTTCTAGGGCATCCTCATCTATCTGACCTTCAAATATGGGAATATCAAAATTAACTTGTACCTTGAAGGGAGAGGTTCCTCCAAAATGGCAGCTTGATGAAGATGTGCATGTTTCTATCGGTAGGCATTGAAGGATGTGTGAAAAATTATCCATCATTTCATCCCTCTGTCACGTGAGATATTGCTCAAGAAACAGGTTAATAGAATCTTTTGCTCCGTCATTTTTATTTTATGTGTCCATCGAGTTTTTCTTGGGCGTGCGAGAGTGATTGTCCTCAGGAGAGACAATCTCAATACCCAACTAGCTATACTCGGACCTCGTCAGGAACATGCGCTAAAAAATGATCAAGAGAAGCATGCTCTGATGCCACTGATCCAGATTATTTTCTGAATGAAATGAAAGAAGATAAATTACAATGAAATACTCATGAAAATTTCTAGAAACAGAGAAATACAACAATACTTGATTTCTATTAATGAAAGAATTTTAAAGAGACTGTAAAAATAAAGAGTGCAAGACTCTCTAGAATGGTGGAAGATTTATCTATGAGAAGAGATGTGATGGCTACGCTCATTTGCAAGAAGATGATTACAATATGGCTCTGAAGGCCTTTTTATGATTGTTGGGCACATGTCTATTTTGAGGAAATACCTATTTTTGGAAGGTAAAAACCGATTTTGGAGAAGAACAACTGGCAGGAAAAGTAACACGTGCGAGGGAAAGCCACATGCAAAGGAGGAAAGTATGCAAGGTGTGCATCCAAGAAAACCTAACCATGCTAGGTTTAAGGTTTTGGTAAGATATTTAGCAACTAATAAGTTGGTAAATTAGTATAAATAAGAACCTAGGAGGTCTAGGGGGTTTGTTCTTTTGGTTTTGGGACTGTTGAGATCCCTAAATAATCTGATCCATTTTTGTAAGTTGTTGAGATATAGAGTAGTAAAGAAACAATATCTTGAGGGTTAGATCATAGGCTAAGGAGCTTGGTGTGATCTAGTCCTCCTCACAGAGTTTGTGGAACCATTTTGATGATTGTATGATCAATATTGTAGTGTGTGCAACACCATATATTGCAGAAATCTAAATAACAGAGCCTAATAAGCCAGATCTTTGTGGACGTAGCCCAGGAGGGGGTGAACCACGATAAAATCTATGTTATGTGTGTTTTCTATTGCATATTTACCTTATGTCAGTAGTTAGATTATGAATGGATAAATGAATAATTATGTTAGGTCTATTAGAATGCATGCATAAGATTAAAAGATGAATGGATCTTAGGAATAATAGAGGGAAGAATAAGATCAAGACCTGAAGAAGGTCAATTATAATCCCAGATCCCCACTCATTCCTAGACTGCAAGCACCTGAGCATTGCAGTCACCCATAGAACTATCTTGGGTGAGACTGTGCAGTACATTATGTGTGTTGTGTTTCCTTCTGGGTTACCAGGAGGGTCGATAGTTTTAGAGGGTTTTGTTGGAAACCTGTTCAGATCTTAACCTGGGTCAGCCCAAGAAGTAGATAGAGAGACTAATAATTAAATAATTATTGTCATGCTAACATGTTGAAGAAGAAACACCAGGTGAAGATGACCCACACAATATTCAGATTACATAAATTGAAGGAGAAAGAGAGGTGGAAGGTCCATCTCTGGAATTAGAAGTATTTGTTGCACTTATCAAGGTGAAGAAAGTAAACATTGGGACCATTGATAACCCTAAAATGGAAAGTATTGGGGACTATTGGGATGAAAAAACAGTAGAAATAATAACAGAGTTACTTCGCGAATACAAGGACATGTTCCCAACAACCTTTACAGAAATGAAATGCATATCATGAGGGCTAGGAGGGATGAAAATGCCTCTCAAACCTGAGGCAATACCTATCAGGCAAAGACCTTACAGACTGAGTCCATTATATAAGCATAAAGTGAAGGATGAAATTGACAGAATGTTGGAAGCTGGTATCATAGAACCAATGGAGGAATCCAAATGGATAATACCTATGGTAGTACAAGAAAATAAACAATGGGGGATAAGGATCTGTGTAGATTTGAGAAAATTGAATGATACTTTCTTACATGACCCTTTTCCCACCCCTTTCACAGATGAAGTAATAGAGAATGTGGGAGGCCATGAAGCATACTCATTTATAGATGGATTCTCAGGATACCATCAGATCAATATAGCTCCAAAAGATAGGTATAAGACTACTTTTGCTACAGAATTGGGATCCTACGAGTACATAGTTATGCCATTTGGGCTAAAGAATGCACCAGCCATATTTTAAAGAGTAGTCATAGATGCCTTTAAAGAATTCATACATCAGTTTTGAGAAGTATATCTTGATGACTGGACTGTATATAGTCTATTAAAGGACCATGTATAAGTGTTAAGGCTATTGTTGGAAAGATGCAAGTAGTGTCATATATCATTGAATATCAAGAAGTGTATTTTTGGAACACCTTTTGGGATATTATTGGGACATATAGTCTGTAAACAAGGGTTACCGGTGGATCTTTCCAATATTGTAGTCATTGTCAATTTACCACAACCAAAATAAGTGCACCAGTTGAGAGAAACACCAGGACATACAGGCTATTACAGGAAATTCATAAAGGGGTATGCGCAGATTACTGCACCAATGGAAAAACTATTAAAGAAGGATATTGAATTCCAGTGGAATGAAGACTGTCAACAAGGGTTGGACACCTTAAAAGAAAATATGGTCACAACACCTATCCTAGTATTCCTGGATTGGGAGAAAACATTTCATGTGCACGTAGATGCATTAGCCATAACACTTGGAGCAATTCTAGCACATCCAGGAGCAGGGGATTTAGACCATCCTATAGCCTTTGCAAGAATAAAATTGTCAGAATCAGAGTAGAATTACAACACCACAGAAAGATAAGGCTTATCCATGGTGTATGCACTTCATAAATTCAGACACTATTTGTTGGGAAAGCACTTTAAGATGTTCACAGATCATTTTTCCCTAAAATATAGAGTCAATGAGCCAGTGTTGGGGTGAAGGATCTGTATATGATTGTTGTTATTCCAAGAATTTGATTTTGAAGTGATAGTCAAACTAGGGAAGTTGAATGCAGGACTTGATCGTCTGTCAAGGGTCACTAATGGAGAGGAACCTACCAACTTTGAAGACAACTTCCCTGACACACAATTATTTTCAGTACAAGTGGATGATGATTACTTTGTTGATATTATTGAATACTTAAGTACAGGGATTGCACCACAATAATTTAGCAATGTGCAAAAGAAAAATTTGGTAGTCAGAGTTGCAGACTATCAACTGATTGCAGGACACTTATATAAAATGGGCACAGACAAGATTTTGAGAAGGTGTGTCCTAGAACATGAAAGGCCTAGAATTTTGGCAGAAGCTCATGAGGGAATAGTTGGAGGACATTATGTAGGAAAAGGTACCGCATAGAAGGTATTTTTCACAAGATTATGGTGGAAAATAGTCCATAGAGATGCTAAGGAATATTTCTAGACATGTGATGTTTGTTATAGGGTGGTAAAACCCAACAAAAAGGATGAGATGCCCCTAAGACCACAAGTAACTTTACATGTATTTGACAAATGGGAAATAGAATTTGTCGGACCAATCAATCCACCAGCGAGAAGGTCAAGAGCGAGATATATCATCACTATGATAGAATATTTAACAAGATGGGCAAAAGAATCACCATTCAAAGACTGCAACGCAAAGAAAACAACGCACTTCATGTTTGAGCAAGTGATCACCAGATTTGGATGCCCAAGAATCTTGATGAGTGACCAAGGTACTCACTTTCTCAACAGTACTATCAGAGCTATGATTGAGGAGTTTGAAGTCTATCACCAGAAGAGTAAACCATACCATCCTTAGGAAAATGGAACAATAGAAGATTTCAATAAGATCTTGGAGAATGCTCTCACAAATATCTGCAATGTCAATAGGGATGATTGGGACTTGAAAATTCCAGCAGTACTATGGGAATACAAGACTACTGGCAAGAAGTTTACAAGACAGACACCATTCATATTGGTGTATGGGAAGGAAGCAGTAGTACCATTAGAATTTATGGTACCTAGTCTGCGCATAGTAGCAATCACCAACATGACAGAAAGAGGCGCAGTAAAGGAGAGGTTAAACCAACTAATGGATATGGAAGAGGATAGGATTCTGGAAGGATTTCACCAATAAGTACAGAAAGCAAGATACAAATCCTGGCATGACAAACATATCAAGAGGAAGAGTTTCAAGGAAGGAGACCTAGTCTTTCTCTATGATAGTAAATTTTTTCAACATCTTGGTAAGTTTAGAATGCATTCGCTAGGTCCCTATGAAGTAAATATTGTCACAGATGGGGGATTTGTGCAGCTAAAGGATATGGAAGGAAAAAACTTGAAGGGAATGTTCAATGGGAGTCGACTGAAGCTGTACAAGGACAGTGGACCTCCTAACACTTAAAAGTTACAATGTAGTAAGAAGGACATGTACATAGTGTAATATAGTAGAAGTTAGGATAGAAAAATCACAAAAAGAAATAAAAAGGAGAAAAAGAAGGAAAAATAAATACAAAAATAGAAAAGAAAGAAAATACAAAAATTACTGGGAAATATTATGCGTAGAAAAAGTGGACGCAACGTGACAAAAGGAAAAATGTTTGCACGCAATAGATGAGTAACATAAAGCAAAAAATTGTGCACTAAGGAAAAAACACAACATAAATGCACGACGCACTTAAAAATTTCAGTGCACCGGAAAAGGGACCAACGGTCAGAAAAAAAAAATGATGGTTATGAAAAAAAGGAGCCAATTGGCGGCATTTATGAAATTAAATGAAACATATGTGAAAAAATTCATTGCATTAATTGCAGCCAGGGAAGCTTCTCCGAGAAGCTTCACAACATTTATGGAACCTCCTATATAAATGGGAAACGCGGGCAACATAACACTTATTGTGAATATGCAAAATCACAGAGCTAGAGAGCACACAGGTAAATAGGTGAAGAGCACAGTGCGAACCAATCAAACTCTATTCGGATAAAGAAACTAGTACCCATTATGGAACCACTGAATATTGGTTCACTGAGCCAAATTGCAAGGAAAACCTGAAGCAGCATTAGGGCACCACACGAAACTGTAGAGGTCAAGCAAGAAATGGCTTACAGAGAGGGAATAGTCGATGTGGACGTGATTCCCTCCCCATAGGTCGAGTCAGTGAGCCCCACACTAGTCAAGGAGGAAGCACAATCCCCAATGACAGCTGACATGGAAATCGATTCGCACAACAATGCGCAGGGCGGACAAACAAGCAACACACGCAACCTACAACAACCTGCGAGGGACAAAGTAACCCATAGAAAAAATGGAGAAGCCAGCGAGGATGCAGAGGCTGCGGAGCCAAGACCATAACCTGAAGCAGGTTCTGCACAACAGCAGGAAGTGTTGGTAGAATACATAACCAGGAAACCATATTTAGGCATAGAGCATAGACAAGCAGAGGCTGGGACCTCTAGCACGTCGGTGAGAAGAAAGGGAAAACAACCCATGGCACGGTGCCCGTGCAAGAATCTCAACGCAACAATCATACTACCGTGCATCCCAGAGGGAGTGCAATCCCCACCAACACTTTTGGGTTGTGTGGAAAAGCTAAATTATTCGGACCACGATGTGGCCGACACTGGCAAATTCCTTGAATTTGCGCAGCAAGTTTACATGGACATCATAGGGACAAGTCCATTTGGAGATCCCATGATGCAAACGAAGCAATGGGTAGCAGGCTTGGTGAACACAAGGATCCTCAACTTAGTGGATATTCCCCACTTCGACAGGGGGAAAGAAGTAAAAAACTGCATTAAGTAGTTGATAACAGTCCTCCATGGAGGCTTCCTATGGATGACGGAACCCATTTCCATCGACATCGAGTTGATCGCGTTCATCACATGTATGTCGTCAATAGCTGATATTCCTTTGCAGTAATTTGATGAAAATACAAAGGAGAAGGCTCTTGTCGAGGAGATGAAGAAAACATATGGCACATAGAGGGGATCACATGGAATTATAATAAAAAGAATCAGCGACACAACCACTAGGATGGCCACAAAACTCATAGCCTACAATTTATTGAGGAAGTGTCACAGGGAGGAAGTCCCTATAGGGGTTGTTTTAGTTGCAGCATAGTGCGCCAATGGCACCATGCTCAGTTGGGCGCCCTACCTGTTGAACCTATTCCTCGACAATTGCAAAGATGCGCAGGACTTGGGGACATAATTTCATTATTCATGGTTAATCATTCTGATAACATTAGTTAGGTGGAGGGAGCCTCCATATTCATAATTTTGTAACATAATTGATTGTTTCCATGCAACGCGGTACACATCGATGGGGAGCACGTCGTACCCCAAGAGAAGAAGTGGCAATGTGGGTACCTTTACGTGGTACTTCAACAATATACATGAAAGTATAGCCAATACATGGAGAATTAATCCATAGGTTGTCGCACAGTACCAAGGCATAGTCAACTTCATAGTGACGTGCCGCAACATGTGGATACAAGTGTGCAGGGATCCAACCAAGGAATGATTGCAACTCTAATATTGCATCAGTGTTGAAGATGTAGAAATGGCCATGCAGGATTGGCACAACGACTAGAGGATCCCAGTCATTCCCAGGGAACTTCCTATGGGAAAGGAGATAGAAGCAGGGGTATCTAAGACACCTGCAGGAGACAACGTTGCACCCAAAAATGTGAATCCAAGTCAAAAACTGACACAACAGAAGAAGGGGAGTGCACCAAAGAAGAATGCGAACGCAAAAAAAAAGTAAACTACCCGAACACAAGGAGAACAAGGAGTGGGGGACACATCGACACAAGGAACCCCCTCGACAACCACCCCACGAGAAACAAGGCCACCCAAGCAGCCAATTATACACACGAGGGGGCCATGAAAGAAGGCCAAGGCTCACAAGCAACTACTAGAATACACCATTAATGAGGACGACGCCGACCTCATCGCAGAAAAAGTACAATATCGTGTAGTTGAGGAATTCAAAGAATACCAACACCAATGAGGAAAAATCCAAGAGTATTTGACAGACATAAGGCAGGTGTTGGAGTGAATAAAAGGAGCGCAAAGGCTAGAAAGGGGAAAAAAACCCTTCCCCACAGTAACAGAAGTAGAGATAAGGACTGCATCGAGCGAACAAGACATCATCCAAACCATAGCGCAGGTGAGTCCAAACTTCCAAATCACATCAGACATGCTGCAAATGGACGAAGGTGTAGCCCAGACACCACTGAAGGATCTAGAGCAAGTACAGTTGGTACTGGAAAGGATACCAACCAAGGCACTGTACAAGCTTCAAGTCAATGTCACGCAGGAAGTGTAATCGCGTGCAAGAACAGATGCAACGGAATTGCAACATACAAAGAATAGAAGGGAAACCTTGGAATTGGTAGTCGAGCAGTTCAAGATCAAAACAAAGGAGGAAAAAGAATGCACAGAAATGTTGGAGTAGGGATTGATAGTGGGGTACAACCGCATCCCCAAAAACACGTAGGCAACAGAGAAAAGTGCATAGGAGAAGATCAACCTCATTGTGAAGACAATCGATGAGTAGAGGCAGGAGATCGAGTAACCAAATGAAAATCTCAATCCCACGACTCCTCCTGAGGTTCAAGAGAAGAGGAAAGAAGAAGTTGCACTCCAAATGGCAGAAATGCAAAAACAAGCAATCGCAACAACAAAAATGTTTGACATATCCGTGCAGCTCTGGACAATGCTAGAAGAGGACGAGTAGGTCTAACACTGGGTAGTAGGACCAGGAAGAAGAAATACTCAACACAACCATACAAGATCTCAAGATAATATAGAAAGAAATGAGCATCAAAGAGTGCATGAAGGGCACCCAGGATATGAAGAAGCTACAGTTAGAATTAAAGACTGTGCAGACAAAGAAGCAAGCAAGACAAGTAGAACTGGAACCTATTCAAGAGCAAGCAACATAGATGATCGTGTAGTTGGAGGATGAAAATAAAAACTTGACACAAGCATAGACAGAGGTTGCAACACCGATCCAGGAGGATATCATAGTGCAATTAGTGGAGGAAATCACAGGAAAAGTTGTGGAGGTCCAAGAAAGAGGAAGGGAACTCACATACAAGTTCCACATCCTAGAAGAGGTTGTTCAGGGAGCGTGCACTTCCTAGGTGGCTCTGGACGAGCCACATGTCAGTATTGGGGGCCTGTTGTGCACAATCCTATTTTGAGGAAATACCTATTTTTGGAAGGTAAAACCCAATTTTGGAGAAGAATAGCTGGCAGGAAAAGAAACACATGCGAAGGAAAGCCGCATGCAAAGGATAAAAGTATGCAAGGCGTGTAGGCAGGAAAACCTAACCATGCTAGGTTTAGGGTTTTGGTAAGAGATTATAAGAGATAAGAAGCTGGTAAATTAGTATAAATAAGAACCTAGGAGGTCTAGGG
This sequence comes from Picea sitchensis, assembly GCA_010110895.2. Classification (NCBI taxonomy): domain Eukaryota; kingdom Viridiplantae; phylum Streptophyta; class Pinopsida; order Pinales; family Pinaceae; genus Picea; species Picea sitchensis. The sequence goes on from SNQJ01S0011103.1 coordinate 104,887, forward strand.
GGTTCGTGCTTTTGGTTTTGGGAATGTTGAGATATGATCCATTTTTGTAAGTTGTTGAGTTGTAGAGGAGTAAAGAAACAATATCTTGAGGGTTAGATCACAGGATTAGGATCATGGTGTGATCTAGTCCACCTCACAGAGGTTGTGGAACCATTTTCATGATTGTATGATCGGGATTGTAGTGTGTGCAACGCCATATATTGCAGAAATCTAAATAACAGAGCCTAAGAAGCCATATCTTTGTGGATGTAGCCCAGGAGGGGGTGAACAACGGTAAAAATGTGTTATGTGTGTTGTCTATTTCATATTTACCTTCTGGCAATAGTTAGAGTATGATTGGATAAATGAATAATTATGTTAGGTCTATTAGAATGCATGCATAAGCTTAACATATGAATGAATCTTAGGAATAATAGAGGGAAGAATCAGATCAAGACCTGAAGAAGGTCAATTATAATCCCATATCCCCACTCATTCCTAGACTGCAAGAACCTAAGAATTGCATTCACCAATATAATTGTCTCCGGTGAGACTGCACAGTACATTATGTGTGTTGTGATTCCTTCTAGGTTACTAGGAGGGTCGATAGTTTTAGAGGGTTTTGTTGGAAACTTGTTCAAATATGAACCTGGGTTAGCCCAAGAATTATATAGAGAGACTAGTAACCAACAATGATAAACATGAATTCCAAAACCCTAGAGATCCAAAAACCTAACCCTAGGAGTTGAAATGTCAAAAGTCATGTGGGCCCCATTTGGGTAAGTTAGTACATTAAATTCCCGAGGTCGTAATGTTTGCATACAATCTCCGTTTTAGGCACATGATAGCCCATTGGAAAGGTCTTTTCAAGAACTATGCATTAATTCATCAAAATGTGACTTTGTTAATAGTTTGAATGTGGCCCCAAAACGACCCTGGAAGTACAAAAAGATGTGTTGACATGAAAAATTCCAAAATAAGCCAGTTGGATTAGGTGGGTGGCCATCAGTATCCACCTGGAATATGTGTAGGGCTTCAAACAACCCCAAAAGTGTAGAACCCACAATTACAAAGAAGTACAGAAGAATGTGTTGAACTAAAAACTGACAAGAGGAGCTAGTTGGAATAGGTGGGTGGACACCAATATCCACCTGGATCAGATGACGCATATCGTGGAAGGATTCAAGGTGGATTCTTATTCTGGATTCCTCTTTGGACAGAGATCATTCCTCTATGGATTCATTTGCATATCAGAACCCTGGATGAAGTGGATTTTCTTCGCAGACATGGAGAGTCATTGCAACATCAATTGGGTAGGAGGACTTCACCTTCAGAAGCATAAGTTCCCATGCAGGATCTATGAGACTTAGGCTTCCATGAGGTTAAAGGAATGAAGATGCTACCATATTTGAATGTGACTATGGAGATTCCAATATAATAAGCGATAAAGGAAGAGCTCTAGCATGAAATTTCACAATCACTGATATGTATTGTCATTTTGAATGCTTTTTGGCTTTTGGATATAGTATAGAATCTAGAAGAAATGTTAGGAATTATAGGCTTGGTAACAAACTCTAGGTTATGGATAGAACAATGATGCTAGTTTTTTTCTGTATACCAACCTTTTCTCATGTACTTAGTGACCTCGGTCGTGCCCTTTTTATTAATAAAAAATTTCAAGTTTGTGTAAAAACAAATGTAGATATACCAATGTTACTAATGTTAATATATCGATGTTCCCCCGGATGGGGTGAAACGTAGCATAGTGGAGGCCACACAACCCCCATGCAAACCAAGACATAGATATGGCCGACCTCCACCCCAAGTCTCATTCTTGGATGGAGGACGGTCATAAACGTACACAGGGGATGAAGGGACAACTCCCCCACACATTTTTAATGATGCCCTCACTAAGTAATGGCAGGGGGATGACGACAAGTATGGGAGGAGGCTACGTAGTCTTATCATCCCCTCAGATATTACTCCAGGTTGGCCATGGCATGCTTTAATTGGTTTCTTTTCTCTGTCGAGGCTCTACTCTGCTCAACAATCTAACTCTGTGCCTCTCAGACTTCTCTAGCCTCATTCTCATAGCTCTCTGGCCTCCAGGCTCCATCATGTTGTGTGAGAGAGGGAAACCTAGGAGGGGACCCTCCTGGTACTGTTACGTTGAAAGGCATAGACACCTGCACGAATTGGAGAAGGCTTCCTTGATATCTCAGAAGCATCAAATCAAGACGTCGACGATGCCTCCAATGGCCTACGTGGAGGAGGAATTCCTGGGTGAACCAATTCAGGCTCCACCAGAATTCCTCCTCTACACAGTCTCATATTCCCAGGATAGACCCAGCACCAACACAACAAAAATGGATACAACGAAAACCATGGAGGGTTCTATTTGCATAGTATAGGAGGAAATCCCCCTGAAGGCTAACCCAACTGAGCCCTCATTTCCCACCTGAGACATTGTATGTGGCTAGAGTCCACCTAGTCTCTTCACTTCGTAGCACTTGGAGCTCATCTTTGAGATGAGGAGCTACATTATGGAGCATGTCCATCGGCATACCCTTGTTAGCAACAGACTCGACATGTTGTTCGATGCCTTCTTGAACACGCCTGCCAAACAAAGGTGCCTAACCTGTGCACAACCCTTTGCACTCACACCTAGTGACGACACTCCTCATGGCGACTCCTTGGATGGTAGGTTCCACTGTTTAAACAACCATCCTAATGCTTAATGTTTCTCAGCTCTTTGTGCCTCACTTGCATGGAAATGTGGTTTTTTTCTTGTCTTCCTTCTTAGGATTTCTATTTCGTTTGTATTTTCAGTTTTTGAATGCATGTCCAGACATAATTGTCAACACTATCAGCTGCCACTTGCTCTGGTTTCCAACTGTATGGAGGAGAAACTAGCGGTTGCTACTTTTATCCATAAGTATAACCAGTTTCCACCTGTTTCGGTTTCCACTAGTTTGGCGGAACAGGTGGCAAGTCTGTGAAACAATTATTTTATGTATAGTGACAACGAATTAATCACGCAATACAAATTTTTATTTACAAAAAAAAATGTTAATATATCGATGTTTTCCTGTAAAATGAAGTAAGAAAACAATTACCATGTTAAATCAATAATTTTAACATGGAAGTTTTGACATTAGAATTCTCAATACATCAACGTTTTCTCTGTGAAATTGAAAAAAATAAAATATCACCATAGAAAACTCATCGAGATATTTCCAATGGTGTATCGTTTGCCTAAAACAAAGTTTGTGCATGAAATTTGTTGTCCCTCGACCAAGTTTTGGAGAAACCTTGGTCACATTTGGCCCACTTTTGGACTTCAACACGTTGGTCGAAGAAGGAGCACCCAGGCGGAGCTGAGATCGTGGATCTCACTTATTTTGTGGGCTATTTGGACCCAGTTAGGGGTCCTCTAGGGTTTTTGTAATGGGTTTATGGGATATCGGCCCATGGTTTCTCTCCATGTTTGGCCCTATTGTAAGGGTTTGTAAAAGTATAAATAAAGAAGAATTTATTGTAGAAGTAGCTAGCTAAGTGCAAGTAGTTCGAGTTGCTTTGTGCAGAGGAATGTATGTGCATTAAGGCTCTGTGCTCAATAGAGAGTTGGCTCTGTGACTTGACCTAGTTTTGGAAGGAGGATCTGGTGCTCAGTGCATATATCTCTTGTCTGGTGCGAAGCTCGAATATGTG
>SNQJ01S0011103.1:120737-145899 GCA_010110895.2 Picea sitchensis
GGAAAATGCCTATGTTGGCTCAGTTCATTGAGTCTCTTACACAAGAGAAGACAAAACTCATACAGATGGGCCTCATGAAAGATCCCAAAGCACATGCACTCACCATGCATGATGGAAAAGGGTCATTCAAACATAACAGGAAGGAGAGATATTCCAAACCCTTTAATGATTCTTCAGGTTCCAAAGACTCTTCAGATTCCAAGAAGAAGAAGAAGGGAAAGCAGTGCACTTACTGCAATAAACTGAATCATGAAGAATCCACATGCATAAAGAAACAGATCAATCTTATGGCACAGACACTTCAGCAGAACAACCTTGGAAACTTCATTCCAAAGGGAGTCAAGAAGCAAAAGGAAGAAGATCCTGCTCCTAAGAAAGGTAATCATCATGCTCGTGTTGCAATTAATTCCTCATCTGATTCATGGATTATAGATTCTGGTGCATCCCATCATATGGCAGCGAAAGAGGAAGTTTTCTCTTCCTTGAGTCCATGCTCAAGACCCCCTATTCTCATGGGGGATGATACTCCAGTAGCATTAGCAGGAGAATGGAGAGTGGAACTCCACAATGGAAGTTTTGAGAATGTTTTACATGTTCCAAAGCTTTCTATGAATCTGCTCTCAGTTTATCAAATCGCTCAGAAAGGTAAAAAGGTTGAATTTACATCAGACTCAGTTTCAGTAATTGACATGCATGACAATTCCATTATTGCAATTGGTGAGGTGGATCACAAGTCAAGGTTGTATAAATTCACTAATTTTTCTGACGATGACTCCTCTATTCTACTTACACATAAGGAGACTACTTTGCATGCACCTCCAGTGCAACATGCATATACTCTTGTTCTTCCATCAATTTCAGACATCAGAGATGATTCCATGCACTCAGATTCTGTATATGGAAATAAGGAGGTAGTACAGCCAGATAAGAAGTCAGCGTCGAAGCTTTAGCAGATGCCCAAGATGGCACAAACCACACTTCAGGCAGCAGGCAACCTTGTAGGGAATCCATTGGATTTGATCATTACTCGATCTCAGCATGAGGAGCCTTCTCATGTACTTTCATCTTCAGAACCTATGATGCCCATGCATTGCTATATGGTTCAATCTACTGATCCACAAAACTATAATAGGGTTGTGGGAAATCCATTATGGAAAGCAGCCATGCAGAAGGAGTATGACTCATTCCTACAGAACTAGACTTGGCATCTGGTTCCACTTCCACCAGAAAGGAATATTTTCAGGTGCAGATGGGTCCACGAGATCAAGAGGCACAAGGCTAGACAAGTTGCCAAAGGACTTGATCAGATCCATAAATATTTTTATATCTTCACGAAGACTTTCAGTGAGCAGAAGTTTCAGACTTTGCGAGATCGTCTTGTAGTGAATAACACAATTGCCTAGCAAATGTCATTTTCTTCTTTTGATACATTATCTTTTGAGGGGGGGTTTTGTTCCCACGTGGTTTTCCCTCTTTCCTCACTTTTATTCAGTGTTCATTAGTTGCATTGTACATGAGTACCTAAAATGGCCTAGTAGTCAGGACTCATTTTTTATTCCATAGTGATGTTCAGGGGGGGGTGTTGGAGAAATTTCTATTTTCGACACACTAGTTCAGTGGGAGTTAACTGACTATTTCTATTTTAGACTTTCTATTTTTACTATCACTATTATGCATGCATGCATTCCTAAGAAAAGCTAACTACTTGATTGTTTTTCTTAATTATGGAATGTTTTGCCCTATATATGAGTGTATTTCACTCATTCATTGTATCATATTGATCATGATCTATGTATCAATCATCATCTCATTGGAGTAGTGTAAATATATTTTCTCATTCTTCCATATTGAATCTCTTTTCTTTTCTTGATAAGCTTTGTTTGTACTTGCTTTAGCTAGATCTTCTGTGCAGGTTTCCATGAAATACTGACAATTATTATTAAAAAATTAAAAATTAAAAAATATCAAACCTCAATCCCACCAAATCTAATAAAAAAATAACATATAAAAATATAAAAACAAAACACACACTACATCATAAATAATAAAAAAATAAAAAATAAAAAATTTCAAACATCAAGCCAACCAAATCTACTCAAAGAAACAACATCTAATGATATAAAACCAAAGGCACAAGGCTAGAAATAAAATATGTATTCAAAGTCAAAAGCTTAAATATAAAACCAAAGGCAGAAGGCTATAAATAAAATATGTATTCAAAGTCAAAAACTTAAATATAAAATAAAACGAAAGGCACAAGGCTAGAAATAAAACATGTATTCAAAGTCAAAAACTTAAATATAAAATAAAACCAAAGGCACAAGGCTAGAAATAAAACATGTATTCAAGTCAAAACCTTCAATAAAAAAACAAAAACATGTAGAAAATACACCACACAAAATATTCATTGTTTAGGAGCATGCCATCCTCCAAATTAGCAAAGTGCTTGGCTTCTTTGTCATCTATAGACATTAATTCCTTAAAAATGTGTTGGAAAGTGATGGCCTAAAATTTGAAGATAACATTGATGCCTTTTTCTGATGAAAAATTATTTCACTAGTTGTCCTAGATAACCAACCAAAAACAAGCTTTCAGTCTTCGTATATGACTAATTCCTCCCCATTGTACTCCAAAGCTAATGTCAAGAGAATAGAATCTACTTTTAATTGTACTTAGTTATTGGAGCAAGTACACAGTTATCGGATTTTGTATTTGGAGGAATGTTTAAAAGGCCCCGAGAACCCCCTTTCCAATCAAGGTCCATTAGAAAACAACCAAGGGGAGGAAGAGCTCCGAGACACTACATCCATTGGGCCTAGTACTTTAAATTCTTCACCATAACCCAAACATTCCAAGCATGCGTGGACTTGTTGAAAGTTGGCCTACAAACACTACAAGCATGCTTGGACTAGTTGAAAGTTTAAGCTAGAAATATTTTTATGCATTTAAAAATGAAGTCATAGAGATCATGCTATTAGGAAAGGGATGACTTGAAGTCATCTTTATGGACTTTAAACAAATTCTTTAGGAAATTCTTCACGATTCCACAACTTCCTTCTCTTATACCAAGCTTGAGTGTTTTTATCATTGCTAAAAAAAAACCTTAGAACAATGGAAATAAAACAAAATCTTTAGGAATTTTTTTATGATTTCACAACTTCATTCTCTTATACCAAGCTTTAGTGTTTTTATCATGGTTCAAAAAACCTTAGAACAATGGAAATAAACCAGAATATGAGAGATGGTTTCAACCTATTCTTAACATAAAACATCCTAGCTAAGAAAATTCTTCACTATTTCACAACTTCCTTCTCTTATACCAAGCTTGAGTGTTTTTATCATTTGCTAAAAAAAACCTTAGAACAATGGAAATAAAACAAAATCTTTAGGATTTTTTTTATGATTTCACAACTTCATTCTCTTATACCAAGCTTTAGTGTTTTTATCATGGTTCAAAAAACCTTAGAACAATGGAAATAAACCAGAATATGAGAGATGGTTTCAACCTATTCTTAACATAAAACATCCTAGCTAAGCCCCTAGCATCCTCTACATTGTAGATTTTGCCAAGTTAAGACCTTATCCTTTAAAAATGGCTAAATGAAAATCCTTCGATTTTGTTGGGCCCTAGTTTTAGCAAATTTTCTTCCATCATCATTTGGTATCCTTATCGCCTTCAAAAGAAAAAAAGTAATGTAGTTGAGTTTCACAATATGTCCATGTGTGGTTGGGTTAGCCCCCATCTAAGAAAGTCATATACCTCTTTGATATGAATGGATGACATGAAGAATTGGGGAATATATATGTATAAAGTTAATATAAAATCTCTCTCTCTCTCTCTCTCTCTCTCTCTCTCTCTCTCTCTCTCCACACACACACCCAAAGGGGTTGGATTCAATGATGAAGAGTGAGGATTTTTTCACCAGTGTTCAAGGTTCAATTCCCACAAAGGTTTTTCCTAGAGCCATGGAGTCATCTTGAGGTAGTGGTCACACAAATAAGTGGATCAAATCCCACCCCAACATCCTTCAAAAGGAGACCCCAAAAGGGTTGGATCCAATGGTGAGGAGAAATAAGTTTTTCACCATTAGGGAAGGTTCAATTCCGATGAGAGATTTTTCTAGAGCCATAGGGTCACCTTAAGGTAGTGGTCAAACATGTGGTTACACCTAGAGGAGTTATATTAAATGATTTTGTGACCCTTGCACACATAATTGGATCAAATCCCACCCCTGTCTCCTTCAATTTTGATAAGCCAAGTGGGTTAGCTCAATCAATTGTTTCAAGGCAAAGTTTTCCATGAGGTCTCTAGTTTTAGTATGGTTGTGTCCCAATGGGTTACTAGCTAATATTGTGGTTGAAAATTAAGCTACCCTCCATTTGTACATTCAGGGAAATGCAAGAGGTTTTTCTTGAAATATATGTTTTCCAAGAAAAATGTGTAACTTTAATTTGAAATGAAAATTTAGTTCCATTTTAGATGTGCCTTCAACATTGACAAAAACAAATAGCTTGGAAATGTTTTTTGAGTGTAGACTATAAAATATTCCTATCACATACTCTTTACCCTGCCATCATCTTTGGCACTACCATTACAATAATAAAAGGGAAAATTGACTACCATTACAAAATTTACCCTTTAATAGACAAAAGCATGCATTTTTGGACCTTACAAGTCCTCCAAACATAGGATGGAAGTCTTTTTCAAGATTTACATTAACGATAAAATGTTGGTTTTAAGTCAATTAAAGTCTCTAGCTACTAGCTAGAAAGTATAGAAACCTAGGCTATAAATTGCTAGATTGTTAATAATTTTAGAAAACTGAACTTCATCACAAAAACAATGCTAGTTGAAAGTCTTTAAAATAGGTTGTAGGTACTAGAACCTGTTTTTTTCTTCATGTATAAAGTGAACTTCAAGCCTTCATCACAAAATTGGTTGTAAGACTTTAAGAGAATATGTGGGTACTAAAACCTGCTTTGTTGCTCATCTATGAAGAGAATTTCAACACTATGTTGACCTTGTACCTATATTATAAGAAAGGTCTCTCTTCAACTAATTGCAAGTAAGAAAAAAGGAGTTGCAAAAATAAGAAATTAATAACTAGAAAAAAAGCCTATCCATGCTCAGAGAAAAATATTATATGATTGTTGGTTGGATGTCATTCTCCTTAGCAAAATCTATTGTTATGAGACAACCCTCCACTTTTGATACTACTTGTTTTAATAGATCATGTTCTTCTTTGTAGTGGTCTCTTTTAACATGAGAGAAAGAAATGATAGTGAATTGGACAACAATAACTCTCACCTAATCTATCAAAGTACTTAGGGTTAGATTGTCACACCATTAAGGAACTTCAACCCATTCCACTGCAAGTTTGAATCTTCAAATACTGGCATGCTATCCAACCCTTTGTCCAGTGCTAATTAACTTCAATAAATTAAAAAAGGCATGCATTTTTTCCCAATTATTTAAACCTCTTCCCAACCCAAACTTGAAAGAAATATTTATCTTTTCTAAAAGGTGCAATGTACCACCTACTCCATTGTTTCTTGGGTTTCCTTCAATGGTCCAATCAAAGAAATAACAAGGCTTGGATTTGCCAATATATATGGAGGATTTAAACTAGGGACCTTCTCTTGCGTTGATTGTTTCAAGTCTTCATAAATATATTTAACACTATATCTACAACCAATTATTTGAATTTGGCTTCAATCAAGGAATCACTTGACTATATGCACTTACCCCTTGATAGACATAATACTCCTTTACATACCTCTTCAATGAAAGGATAGTCCACCAATATATGATTTGTGGATTCACCATCATTCCCACATAAGATACAATAGGTTGGACCCTAACATGATCTTCGTTGCATGACTTCCCAAGTCAATGCTTTCAATTTTTTTTATTAAATATAGCCAAATTAATTCTTGGATTTAAGGTGGAATTTTAGTTTCCATAGGGGTTTCCACCACCAAAAAAACTCATGGTCCCCCTCTATAAATAAGGATTTATAGCCTAGGTTTGGTGTGTAGTCACCAAATGGATTTTTAAACTAGACAAGGGAGTCTTCTTCGTCTCTCAAATGAATGTGACTAAGTTGTAATCCACTCATATAGATAGTCCATTAATCAAAATCATATTTATCTAGGCCCAAGTCTTTAGCCTCTTTTCACCCATTCCACCAAAGAGTCAGTCTGCCTTGATCAAATGCATTAGCTAAGGAAATAATATGTTGATGTCTAAGACTCTTAATGACTCCTTCAAGTAGTTCTTAAAAGGCATCACTACTAGTGCATAGGTCAATGCTCACTCTCACCCTCTTACCATCACCAATCTTCCATGCCATCTGGTTCCCTAGGAATGGGTCCCATAAGTGACTTAATTGTAGACATTGAAAAAATGCAAGGAGAAATGGAATAGGTACATAAAAAAGTAGATGTATTTGACGAGTTTATCAATATAAAAAAAAACTCCTTAAGTCAGATCATGTAGACATTAGCTCGAAACCCAAACTTGCCCCAAGTTTGCATTCATTGCCAAACCATGGTCAATAGAGAATCACAATCATATTAGGAATGTCACTAGGAATTACAAATAGATTAAAAATTTAAATTCCTAAGTGTGACATAAGAAAAAAATTAATTGGGAACTATATAGATTAATAAAGTAGAGAGATATTCAAAATGCACCCTCCTAATATGAGGAAAAACAAATCAACATTACTTCAAAGTTTTTAGAAGGAGTATCCTATGACTAAGTCATGTGGTGGGCCAACAAAAATCAAGGCCTAATATTAAATTGACAATTGTTTACCTCTCACTTTGTGAAAAATTCTACATTGACAAAGAGAAGGACATCATTACCAAACTTACCCATCTTCACCGAATGGGATCAATGGAAGAACACACTCTTGACTGGAAATCCGTGATAATGGCATGTTAAAGGGGAAAACATTAGACAATTATATTGTAGGGATAAAAGATGAGAGAAGAAATGAGGCAAGGATGTAGAATGTGTTGATTATAGAGGAGGTCAAAAGTAATCCTAAATTGATGGAAAGAAAGTTACAAGCCAATGTAGAGTGGATTTACTCCAATAGAAAAAAACACCAAAATATATTCCCTCACAATCACCTGAGGATAATTACCAACAATATAATTGCAAATTCTACAATGTAAAAATAGAAAAAGAGAGCTAGAAAAACAAATGTCACCAATATGGTGAGAAATGCACCCTTGTCCATAGATTCAANAAAATATATTCCCTCACAATCACCTGAGGATAATTACCAACAATATAATTGCAAATTCTACAATGTAAAAATAGAAAAAGAGAGCTAGAAAAACAAATGTCACCAATATGGTGAGAAATGCACCCTTGTCCATAGATTCAAAAAAAAAATTGTATCATTTCATTGTCGAGAATGAGAATGAACTATAGGTTTCTAATTCAAAAGAAGAAGACACAAAATACACTTGTGATACCAAATCAAGATGTGATGATGAATAAATTGTGTTGAAAATATCATAGTAGTAGTCATGTGCAACTAGTAACCTAGAAATAAATAAGGGTTTCTTGAGAAAGAAACTATCAGTGAATACTAGGTCACATTTGCAGATATTGAACACTTAAATATGTTCCCCCTCATTTAAGACACCTCAACATGACACACTATTGGAACCTATACTGAGGAAAAATATAAAATTATTATCGATGTCATGTAAATAGTATACAAAAACATGAAAAACACAATGAATATGTATAAAAAGCTTCAATTAAGGTCTCAGACAAAGAAGGCAAGGAATATAAGATCAAACAATACAAAATTAGAAAGTATAGATGAAAAAATTATACCTACAATTTCACTAGCAACAACAATAGGAGGACCACAAACTTAGAAGGAATAATAAAGAATAACAATGCCATGACATTGGTAGATTTTGGGTATCAAGTACAATTTTGTAAGTATCAACATCACTAAAAAGAATCTCTTTGTATATCCTACCAAAGATCTCACTGTGATGGTCACATATGGTTAAGGTGTTAAAGGTGTGAAAAGATGTTATAGAATATGTGTGCAAATATAATTAATGAAGCTACAAAATAGATTTTATGGCTTACCATTAGGTTTAAGGTGTCAAAGGTGTGGAAAGATGTTATAGAATATGTATGCAAATATAATTAATGAAGCTACAAAACAAATTTTATGGCTTACCATTAGGTGAAATGGATATAGTGTTATGTATCAAATTATAGTTGACTCAATTGTATTTTACTCAATTGGGTATATACGTCATGAATATTCTTCATAAAATTTAGGTGCCAAGGAGAAATATATAAAATAGACATATTGAAATTATTAATGAACATAATACATTCACATTGATTGAAAAATACTACCCCTAGAAACACACCAACATGCATAGATCAACTTATACACTGATTACTGTGTCATTTACAAAGATCTCTGGCATCGAGTATCCACATAGGAATAATGTAGCACTTAGTGTACTCATTATAAAAGTATTGTTGTACTCACCAAGGAAGAATAAAAAAATGCAAAATCATACTTATACTTTAGATATACTAAATGTAGAAATAGATATAATTTCAAAAGTAAATAATGTTCCATCAAGAATGGCATTTACCAAATAAAATTATTCTTAAAAAAAAATGTTCATCTATATACCACTTATTTTCTAATTATGTTTTTGAAAAAAAAAAACATTTCAAAAAACAAATAGATTTAACTTACATAAAATTGTGTACAAAATGCAAAATCAAACTTAAACCTTGATATACTAAATATAAAGAAAGACATAATTGCAAAAGCTAATAATGTTCCATTAAAAAATGGCATTTATCAAATAAAAATATCATTTCGAAAAACATGGGACATGGCATTTGCTTAAGGGAAATAAATTTAAATTACATAAAGTTCATTACATATAACATTAACACATTTATAATGATAAGTTATTTTTATCTCAAAATAATAAGAATGGTTGTTAATACGTTTCGTTCTATATTTATAGGCTACATACTCTTGTAAATTATTATCATATTCAACATATATTAAATATTTATTATTTAATATTAAAAAAAAAATCTATTGTTTTGATTTTTTCATATTTATTATTATGAGAATTGGGGTAGGTAATTTTTGTTGAAATTATAATTTTGGATGGATGAAATTGTTTTTCTTAATGCAATTGGATTGTGCAATGTTAAAATCTAATACATTTGTGATTCTTTCAATCTATATTGTTTTTTGCTTGACTTTAAACCAAAATGGTTGACCCTACTTTTATATATTTATTTGTTTTCTATCTCTTTAATTATTAAGTTTTGATAATTTTTATTGTGAAATTCAATTATTTTTATGGGAAAAATAGTAATTTAGATTTTGGTTTAGATAAAATGAATCCATTTTGAATTCACACATTTAAAAAAAAATCGAAACATGAAATATTATATTATATTAAAAGGACGTAGCCAAGCTAACAACATTATACAAAATGATTGTTACATAGTTTCATTAGACAAAATGAGCAACTCTCTTATGCTACATAAAAAAGTTTACAATAGGCTATATGTTGGCGCAGGCCAATTTTGGGGAGAATCAAGGAATTTTTTAAGGAATCAAAGAAGTGCCGAAAAATAGGGGAGTGCACCTAAAACAGAGGAAAAGCAGTGCTGGAAAAAGAGGAAAAACAACGTCGAGAAAAGCAGTTACTTTGTGGACAAACTGTTGTAGAGTAGTTAGAAAGTGGACACGCGTCGACTTGGAGCAACGGTTGGATCGAGGACCAGCTGAGATTAAGTCAAGGAGAAAGTAGACAAACCTAACCTGCTTAGGGTTAGGGTTTTTGTAAGGGCTTTGTCCCAGTTTTTTATAAGTAGAAGGTATTAGGATGATGAGAGGGTTGTTGTCCTTTTTTGTGGTATGTAGATTTGTTGTTAATGTTTCTCCTTTTAGTTAGTGAGTTAGCCATTTCAGACAGTCTGATAGTAGAGCAGTGATAAGTTCTTGGAGTTGTGAGAGCTACTTCGATCTATGGAGATCGAATGTAATGGAGGAAATGTACAGTGCGCAACACTAGCTTTTGCAAGAATATGAATAAAGATCTAACACGACAAAATCTGTGTGGACGTAGCCCCAGGGGGGGTGAACCACAATATATATGTGTTTTGTGTGAATGTATGTTGTGTTTCTGATTCCATTTAATTTAGTAAGGTTATGATGAACATGTTAAATGATAAAGGAAAGAACATTGCACACTAAGAATAAACTAATGGAATCTGCAAGAATAGCTCTAATTAAATGAAGGTTATAGCTAGAGTTTAGATCTGAAGCTTATGGTATAGTAGATGAATATTTATCATGGAATGCATGCGTTTATAATGGTTAATGAAGTCAGTAGGTCATACAATGTGTCACTGTGTCACATGCAGTTATAATGGTTAGCAGTTGAGTGGATCTAATGCCTTTGAGAGAGAAACACATCCCATCCCAAGGTTGCAGACATCTAAGTCCTACAGCCACCCATATAAGCCATATCGGGTGAGACTGTGCAGTGTACTATGTGAGATGTGTTGCCTTATGGTATCCAGAAGGGCCGATGGTTGAAAGGGTTGTTGGTAATCCTGTAGTTAGAACCTGTGTCAGCCCATAAGTAAAACCAACAATGGTTTTGTTGTCGGTTGGAACTCAGAATATTAGATTGGGAGGGATCTATTATGCAATATAACATGATGATGGGGTATATCACTGAGTTTGCAGTAGATACATCAAGGTCTTATAGTATAGAAGAACAAGAGTTTCTTAAGGGTCCAAGAGGAAGGTACATCAAGTTGTTGTACACTTCGATCAAAATATTATTGCATGATAAAGGGGTATTAACCATGGAATCAGACAACTAAATTACCCTATGTGCATGGGGGAGTTAGGGGAAACACTGAGGAAGGTATGAGATGGAGGCGGAAATGGATAGAGAAGAGCGCAGTAAAGAGAAAGATCCCATTATGAAGAAAAGAGAAATAGACGAGAGGGAAGGCTCGGAGAGTGATGAAGAAGAGGTAGAGGATCTTCGTGTTGTGGAGCACATTGAAGAAATATTGCACACCACATATGAAATAAATATTAGAGGAGCATGATCTAATGAGGAACCAGATACCCCTATCCAGATCCGAATCAGTGTAGAACCTACAACCCCATGTATGATTAACACATCAACAAATAAAGAGTTGTTAAGAGAACAAGTGACTGACAGTCATAAGAATCTAGGAAATTAGAATAGAAGTGAGGGTACAAGTGGAAGTACCAACAACAATATAGGTAGTGGTACAATTGGAAGTACCAATAGAAACACCAGTGGGAGTTCAAGTCTGAACAACAGTACACAGATAGTAGTACCGCGCGGAGAAGGTACAATAGATTCAACAATGGTAGGCGTAGATCCAATGATAAGATTACCAGAGTTTCATGGGGATGGATCATAAGACCTAGAGAAGCACCTATTCATGTGTGAGAAGATATGGGAAGTGAAAATATTCACTGATGAGGCATCAAAAGTAGCGTAGCTAGCAATTACATTTAGAAACTGTGCGCTGGATTCGTATATGAGTCTCACAGTAAACAATCCACAGGGTGTGCCGAGAGTAGTAGCAGAGATCAAGAAGACATTGATCATGGAGTTTCAGAGGTCAAAATCAGAGGATCAGTTTATGAATGAGATGATTGAGGTTGGACAAAAACTAGGAGAATCCGCATGGGACATCGGTCAGAAGTTCAAGACATTGAAAGGTAAACTGAAGTATCCCATTTCTGACATGAAACATAGACAATTGTTTATAAACTCTCTCTTACCACACTATAAATATCCATTGAGATAACAGAAATTTCAAACCCAGGTAGAGGCACTGCAAGAAGTGATGCAGTTAGAGGAGAATCAATATAAGAATATAGATCCAACTATAGAGGAGATGAAAGAAGATCTGAAGAACTTGATAGTGGAATTGAACCAGAACAAAAGTAGGGAGAAAAGATAAGCAGTGTGGTGTACCCTGTGCGGATCAAAGAGACATCACACGAATGAGTGTCTGACATTTGCATAGTACCTAGGAGTAGGGATTCCAAATCCATTGCCTACAGGAGGACCTTGATGTGAAATATACAAGACACGTGGGCATGATCCTTATCACTTCCCTATGATGCAAAAGTACAAGACAAAACCAAAGAGTACTTTCTGCAACTTTTGTAAGTCAGTAGGACATGAAGACAAAAATTGTAGAACTCTGGAGTTAATGAAGGAAAGAACCTCATATACATACATGATGCAGGATGAGTTGATGACAAGACAGACTGCACCACATTTTGGAAATGCACAACAATTCAAGCAGTGCCACAGTTTCAACAAACCCCGCAGTATAATCAAGCACCACAATATCATCAATAGAACATGGATCCACAGGGGAACTGAGGAGGAATCATAGGTGGAGGAAGAGGAAAAATGGGCAGAGGTAGAGGGCCTATTATCTTCCATAATTGTCAACAGCAAGGACATTATGCCAGAGATTTTCCTCAACCAAGAGCAACATGTATGTATTATCGCGCAACAGATCACGTGACAAAAGAGTGCCCGAAGTTGATGACAAAGATCTAGGAGAAGAAAAATATAAATAACCAGAATGTTCAGTGGACTTTTGAAAAAATAAGAGATCCTAGGAGGAACATAAATATAGTGACTAGAGGAGGAGTGAAGACAGGAGTAGATGTGCGAGATCAAAAGAAGGAATCTGAGTGCTAGATTCAGAATACCACTCAGCCACAACAACAGTTTGATGTAAAGAAGGAGAAGGAAATGTTCAAGGAAGCAAAGAAGGAGGTCTTGAAAGAGAATCAAGCTTCCACATAAAACGCTGCGCCGAGGTATGATACTCATATTTTTTATATGCCTCAGTCTTTGGATCATATGTACAAGGGAGAGCAAATAGAGAAAGTAGGCAACTGAAATAATTTCCTATAATCTTGATTTAAATTACTTAATGATAAGAATGCCATGGATTTGTTTAAAAATATGCTTGAGAAATATAACATAGAAGAAGGGATAGGAACAGAACCAAAGAAGATCAATCAAGTCTGTAGAAAGAAAAGAACTAGCAGAGAGTTCAGATTGAATGCAAATATAGGAGACTTTAATATGGGAAATGTTATCCTAGACTTAGGATTAGATGTCAACATCTTGCCAAAGAAGACTTGGGAAGAAATAGGAGAACCTACACTAGGGTATTCCAATATCCAATTGAAGCTAGAAAATCAACAGAGGGTGATTCCCATAGGTAGATTGAAGAATACAACAGTGGATCTAGATGGTTTGTCCACCACAACAGACTTTGAAGTAATGGACATGGTGGATGAGTCTATACCATTTCCAACATTATTGGGAATTGATTGGGCCTTTTATAATCAGGCCATAATTAATTTAAAGACTAGGAAGATGATATTTGAAGCTGGGAAATTTAGGGTAGTATCACCTTTATATCTGTTAGATTGTGACAGATATGTAGAACATGTGTCTGACATTGTTCTAGAGGATGATGTGATCCAACTGTATAGGACGACTACATGAGAAGAATATTGTGTGAATCCAACTACAGATGGAGTACTCAGTTGGAGAAGTATAAATTCTGACATGTCATATTCAGATTCTGTAGTAGAAAACTGGTAGCAAAGATTTCATGAAGTCTCTACTAGGAGGTGCGCCAAAGTTACATGCACAGTAATATGGGTTGGGACAAAAGTAAGACAGTTTCCCACATTTACTGAAGAGGAAGATTTAGAAAACTTCCTGACATAGTTTGAATTAGAGGTTTTGGATAGTCATAGATTATTAGTGTTGGATATAGCATTGAGGGACACACCTGCATGATAGTGGGGTGTGCATAAGGAGGTAATTCAGGACTGGTATCAGTGTAAGCAACTAATGTGCATAAGATTTGGTAGGAGTCAACATGATAGACCCTTATAGAAATATGATGGAAGAGGGAACTGAAGACATCATATAAATTATTGTGTCACTAACTAGAGATTGGTACCACCAGGGGAATGGACGCATTACTTTATTCATACATTAGAAGGAATACCAAGTAATTGGTACAAAGAGCAGGAACTGCGCAGAGAAACTGTGAGTTGGGGTGCAGTACAACATAACTTTATTAGTACCTTTTCATTTGAAAGTGAGAATCCATGGGTGGATCTGGCATTACAGAGGATCAAAAGGAATACATTTGAAGAATATGGGGTATATACAGTTACAGTAGACAAAGATTATAGAAAAGAAACACTTGAATAGTTAGTTTAATGTTATCAGGTCGCAGAGGATGAAGAAGTAGAAGAAAACCCACGTGACATACAAATATTATAAGGGGAAAGAGAAAGAGGGTTAGAAGGACCTCAGCTACAATCATAAGAGTTCATTGCACCTATGAAGATTAAAAAGGTCAATATTGGGACTGAAGAGAATCCCAAGATAGCCAGCATTGGAGATTACTGGGAGAGTGAGACAATGGAAAAGATAACTGAATTACTGCACGAGTATAGTGATTTATTCCCATCCACATTTTCAGATATGAAAGGGGTAGCAGGAGAACTTGGACAAATGAAGATACCCCTCATACCATATGCAAGTCTAGTTAGTTTGAGACCATACAAATTAAACCCCATCTATAAGCAGAAAGTGAAGGTAGAAATTGACAGAATGCTAGAATAAGGAATCATAGAACCTGTGGAAGAATCAAAATGAATTAGTCTAATGGTGGTCCAGGAAAATAAGACTAGATGGATTAGGATGTGTGTGGATATGAGGAAATTAAATGATGTATGCCTGCATGATCATTTTCCTACTCCATTTACAAATGAGGTTTTAGAGAATGTGGGAGGACAGGAAGTATACTCCTTCACAGATGGATTTTTTAGGTTACCATTAGATTAGAATTTCTCCAGAGGACATGTACAAAACTAAATTTGCAACAGAGTGGGGGTCATATCAGTACACAGTGATTCCATTTGGTTTAAAGAATGAACCAACAATATTTTCCAGAGTATTAGTAGCTGCATTCAATGATTTTATACATAAATTTTTAGAAATTTATTTGGATGATTGGACAATATTCAGTTTATTGAAGGACCATGTAGCAATTCTGAGGTTAATTTTAGAAATATGTAGGCAATGTCAGATTTCCTTGAACATTAATAAATGTATATTTAGTACACTGTTTGGTATCCTACTTGGACACATTGATGAAAACAAGGCTTGATAGTATACCCTACAAAGATTGTTGTTATTGTCAATATACCACCACCAAAGTTAGTGCGCCAATTGAGAGAAACATTGGGCCACACAGGGTACTACAGGAAATTCATAAAGGGATATGAAAATATTACTGCGCCGATGGAGAAGTTACTAAAGAGATACATCACATTTCAATGGAATGATGAATTCCAAGAGAGATTGGACATACTGAAAGAGAATATGGTGACAACACCAATTCTGAGCTTTCCAGATTGGACAAAAGAATTTCATGTGCATGTAGATGCTTCATCCATTGAACTTGGAGCAATATTGGCACAACCAGGTGAAGGAGACATTGATCACCCAATATATTTTGCTAGTATAAAGTTATATGAGTCTAAGTAGAATTATAATACTACAGAAAGGGAAGGTATGACTATGGTATATTCCTTACAAAAGTTCAGACATTATTTATTGGGTCAACATTTTAAGATGTTTACATATCATTCCACATTGAAGTACCTAGTTGACAAGCCAATGTTGGGGGGAATGATCTGTATATGGTTGTCATTGTTTCAGGAATATGATTTTGAAATCATAGTAAAACTAGGGAAGCTAAATGCATGACCATATCATCTATCAAGAATTACTAATGGAGTGGAGTCAAAGAACTTGGAGGAGAATTTTCCTGATGTCAACTAATTTTCTATTCAGATTGCTGATGATTATTTTGCTGGCATTGTTGGATTCTTGAGCATAGGAATGGTTCCCAAGGAATTTACTATCGCGTAGAAAAAACAGTTGGTAGTGCATGCTGCAGACTATCAGCTGATTTCAGTTCATTTATACAAGTTAGGTGCAAATGGAATTATGAGAAGATGTGTGATGGAGCATGAACGCTCCATGGTGCTAGTAGAAGCACATGAAGGGATAGTTGGAGGGAACTATGCAGGAAATCCTACAACACAGAAGGTGTTGTGTGCAGGATTATGGTGGCCTGCAGTACATAAGGACGCAAAGGAATACTATCAGACCTGTGATGTCTGTCAGAGGGTGGGAAAACCATCCAGAAGGGACAAAATGCCACTTATGCCCCAAGTAACCTTACAAGTGTTTGATAAATGAGTTGTGGATTTCATTACACCCATTAATCCACCAACAATGATATCAAGAGCTAGATATATCATTAATGCGACAAAATACTTAACCAGGTGGGAAAAAGAAACCCTAGTGAAGGATTGCAGCGTAGTTTCTCTTTGAGAACGTAGTGACGAAATTTGGATGTCCTAGAATTTTTTTGAGTGATCAGGGAACCCATTTTATTAACAACGCAATCAGAGCTATGACAGAAGAATTCAAGACATATCATCAGAAGATCACACCTTACCATCCCCAGGAAAATGGTACAATAGAAGATTTTAACAATATTCTAGAAAATGCATTGACAAATATTTGCAACGTGAATAGGGATGATTCGGATTTGAAGGTATCAATAGTGTTATGGGCTTACGGGACTACATGCAAGAAGCTTACAGGAAAGATGCCATTCAGACTGGTGTATGGGAAGGAAGAAATGGCTCCATTGGATTATTTAGTACCTAGTCTACGCATTGCAACAATCACCAAGATGATAGAAGAAGATGTTGCATGGGAAATATTGGATCAGCTGATGGAGGTGGAAGAAGATATGATTTTAGCAGGATTTCACCAGGAAGTACATAAATAAAAGGATAAACATTGGCATGATAGGAACATAAAGAAGGAAAGATTTAAGGAAGGATATCTAGTTCTCCTCTATGACAACATATATCTACAACACCTAGGGAAGTTCAAAATGCACTGGTTAGGGCCTTATCAGGTAGACGCCATCACAACTAGGGGTGATTTGCAACTGAAATATATTGCAGGGAATAATCTCAAAGGATTGGTGAATGGAATTTGACTGAAATTGTATCAAGACAGTCGACCTAACTACCTGAGGTAAAAACTAAGGGAGAAGGTACAATTGTATATATTGTATATAGTAGATGTTAGAATAAAAAGACAAAAATCCATAAAAATAAGAAATATAACAAAAATACAAAAAGATAGAATAATATTATAGGGTTTTTGATGTAATAGATTTTTTAGCATTAACAGTGTGTCGTAGAAAAACCAGTGTTGAAGACACTATGCGCTGGAAAATAGTTGACAGACACAAAAAGTGGAGCGTGCAGGAAAAAGTGAAAAAGTGACAACTGTCACTGAGAAACAATTGTCATTACACCATCCCACTATAAATTCAAAAAAAGGGGGAAATTTTGGTCATTTGTGTTATTTTCTCTAAGGAGAAGAACAAAGAGAGAAGCTTAAGTGTGAAAGAGTGAGAATTCATGATAGCAAGTGGTGAATTAGAGTTCAACAGTCTGGATTTTAGCAGAATGTCTCCACCGAAAGTTGGAGCACCGAGTAGGGTCGGGAGAAACATGAGAAGTAGTGATCGAGTGACACAAACAGGGATGCAATACATGCCCACAGTCTTGGACATGGATGAAATCCACACACCAAAGTATGAGTTGCATACCACGTAAGTTGAGGAGGAACAAAATCCAACACAGGAAGCTGGGAAACTGAAAGAAGATGCATAGAGGAAAGAATCTGACGCGTCTAGGGGTAAAGGGCCACAACAAAGAGAACAAGCCAAGGATTTAGTGAAGCAGGTCCTAGAGCCAGAAAAAGAGCATGAAATAGAGTACCAGGGCATACCAGAGGTCAAGGTGTCATCCCCGCAAGGAAAGAAGAAGGCACGATCTGAGAGCAGTGCACAAGGAATATTTTTCACACAACCAGAGTTGGCAATAGTGATGTCAAAAATATGAGAGGGAGTAAAGGCCGACGATAAGATGGTGGGAGGAGTAGACACCATGAAATACTCCGATCATGATGTGGCTAACATAGTCAAATTCCCATATTTTTTGCAACATAACTATATGGAGAGTAGAAGAGAGGGCCCATAAGGCACGCTAATGTTGGAGCCTGCACATTGGATCATGGGGCTCTATGGTACAGGGATCATGAATTTGTTGGATATACCGCACTTTGGGCACGGTAAACACATCAATGGATGTGTGAATAAACTCATAAAAAGGGTACATGGAGGAATTTTGTGGATGGATAGGATAGTGCCTATCAATGTGGACTTGATCGCAACCATCACTGGGCTACCCACGAATAGGGAGAAGCCAAAGAAGTACTTAGAGGATAAAACCAAAGAAAAAGTGATCTCCGATGAAATCAAGGAAAAGTATGGCACGAAGAGAGGAAATAGGGGAATCAAGATCAGCGACATAAATGATCCTGCGACGATATTTTCTACAAGGATGTTAGGGTGAAAGTTAATGCACAAGTGAAAAAAGGAGGAAGTACCAGCAGTAGTGATAGCAGCTGCAGTGTAGTGCGCGAAGGGGAGATCGATGAGATGGGCCCCTTATCTACTGAATTATTTCTTGGAGGATTGCAAGGACACACAGTATTGGGGCTCTGAGTTCCACAACTCGTGGTTACTCTCCTCATTGCACTTGTATGATGGCAAGAATTGACATACAATATGTTCCTTCAGAGAATAGGAAGGTGTGGCACAGGCTGCTACACATATCTTAGAAGCACAGTGGACCCAAAGGCAAAGAAAATAAACAACTTTGTTTTCTCTCTATACTTGTCGGAGATCCAGAACCGCGTAGCTGACACATGGAGGATTTCCCCAGAGACTGTCTAGGAGTTTGGACAGATAACAAATTTTCAAGCATCACGCCACAACATGTGGGTATAGGTGAAGAAGGAATCAACCAAGGAGTGGCTACAATTGATCTATTGTGTGATGATGCAGGACATACAGATGGAGGTCCAGGAGTGGCCCGAGGAATGGAAATTTCCAGTGATCCCAAGGATAGTACCAGGAGGATAGAATCAGATGCAGGATAGAACAGTCCCTGCACAGCAGACATGCACAAACAGCGCGAGAAAAAATAAGAATGCCGCACAAGGCCAAGTGGGGGGAACCAACCCCATACAAAAGAAAAGAAGGACACATAATAAATCACATCGTGCTTCTACACGGGATCCGCCGCACATAGAGCAGACACCAAGAGGAACAAAAAAACATGTGCACGCGGGAGAAGAAAGGGAAGAGACACAGGAAATACCCATGCAGGAACAAATTGGGTAGGATACATGCATGGATACACATATTCCAGAGGCATCTGCGCCATGAGATGCCCAAAGTAAGAGGACAGGGGAACAAGAAAGTGGCTCCAGAAAGAAGGTGAAGGCCCATAGAAAACCACTGGAAACATCACTGACAACAGATGTTGTGGAAATAATAAACACAACAGTTGAAGATCGACTATCTAAGGTGTGGGAGAAGGTAGAGAACCACAGGGCTTCGATTCTGGAGAAAATATAGGAAGTGAAAACTACATTGGAGCAGTTGAGGATTAGGGCAGAGAAGTCATCACAAGACAAACCAAGAAAAACTAAGGAAGGAGTGCATGTTGGAGAAACAATGCAAATTACAGCGCAGGGGAGCGCCAATTTTATCATAACCCCTTATATGTTGTTCATCGACGAGGAGGCAGCAGAGAGGCCATTAAAGGAAATCGAGACATTGGACTTGGCATTGCCCAAGATCCCGACAAAGGCTCTCTATAAACTACAAATAAGTGTCACACAATAAATTCAGTCTAGGGAAAGGTCTGATGCAACGAATCTACAGATAGCGCAGGAAGAAAAGATCACACTAAAGGAAGTAGTTAGCCGAGAAGGGCAGGTAAATAAGATATCACAAAAAAAAGTAGAAGAGATGGAGAAGTACATATGCACACTATTTCGAACCATCCCAGACAATGCAGACTCAGAGGGAGTATCTACTGAAGAGAAAATGAGGAAAATAGCGCAGGCCTTGGAGCAATACAAGGAACAGATAAAGGAGTTGGAGGAGCGTGCAGTACCCACTACTCCTCCAGAAGTTAAAGTGCAGTGGGAGAAATACGCAACAACATTTGCAGAAAGCATAGCGCAAGCGATACAAAGAATAATAGATTTGTTGGAGAAGAGCGCCCAACTATGGACACAACTCTTAGAAGATGGAAGATTGCAAGACCTACAAGAAAGGGAAGAGAAGGTACATGCAGTAATAGAATAATTAAAACAACGACAGAAGACAATTTCACTACTAGAAAAAATTAAGACAATGACATAAATGAAGAGCCTACAAGAAAAGGAGAAAGTAGTGCAGGCGCAGAAAATTGCAAGACAGGCTTAGTTGGAGCCCCTGCAGGAAAAGGAAGAGTAGTTGGTCATGGATATCGACACAGTGAAACTACACATAGGACATATAGGCTTGGAGGGGGGTGATATATTGAAGCCTCCAGTCACCATACAGGTGGTGGAAGCCATCACAGAGAAGAGAAACCAAGATAAGGAGCAATGCCAACATATAACAGATATGTATGAAGAACTGACACATGCAGTGAAAGATGAAGGAGTCCATGAGTGACTCGGGATGAGTCACGATATCAATGTCGGGGGCATGTTGGCGTAGGAAAATTTTGGGGATAATCAAGGAAGTTTTGAAGGAATCAAAGCAATTCCGGAAAATAGGGGAGCACACCGGAAATAGAGGACAAGAAACACCAAAAATAGAGGAAAAGAAGCACCGAAAAAAGAATTTACTTTATGGAAAAACTACCACGGAGCATTTGGAATGTGGACAAGCGTCGACTTGGAGCAATGGTTAGATCGAGGACCAACTGAGATTAAGTCAAGGAGAAAGTAGGCATACCTAATATGCTTAGGGTTAGGGTTTTTGTAAGGGATTTGTCCTAGTTTTGTATAAGTAGAAGTTATTATGACAATGAGAGGGTTGTTGTCCTTTTTGTGGTATGTAGAGTTGTTGTTAATGTTGGTCCTTTTTAGTTAGTAAGTTATCCATTTCATAAAGTCTGATAGTAGAGCGGTGAGAAGTTATCAGAGTTGTGAGAGCTACTTCGGTCTGTGGATATTGAATGTAATGAAGGGGGGAATGTACAATGTGCAACACTAGATTTTGAAAGAATATGAATAAATATCCAACACGACAAATATTTTTGGACGTAGCACCAGGGGGGGTGAACCACGATATATCGTTTTTGTGTGTGAATGTATTTCGTGTTTCTGATTGTATTTACTTTAGTAAGGTTATGAATAACATGTTAAATGATAAAGGAAAGAACACTACACACTAAGAATAAACTAATGGAATCTGCAAGAATAGCTCTAATTAAATAAAGGTTATAGCTAGCATTTAGATCTGAAGCTTATGGTACAATAGATGAATATTTATCATGGAATACATGCGGTTATAATGGTTAATGAAGTCTTTTGTTCATACAATGTGTCACTGGCAAGAGTTATAATTAGCATAGTATATGGGTATTCGAGGGTTAGAAGTTGACTGGATCTAATGCATCTAAGAGAGAAACACATACCATCCCAAGGTTGCAGACATCTGAGTCCTGTGGCCACCCATAGAAGTCATCTCAGGTGAGACTGCATAGTGAACTTTGTGTGTTGTGTTGCCTTCTGGTATCTAGAAGGGTCGATGGTCGAAAGGGTTGTTGGTAATCATGTATTTATAACCTGGGTCATCCCATAAGTAAAACCAACACTATATAATAAACATTCCAATTTTTCTTGCAGGTAGCATGTTTGATAAAAACACCTAAAATCCCAATGACACATAAAACATAACAACTAACATAATACATAATGATTAGTCGCTTCATTGGTTCCTTCAGTTGGTGGATTATTTCATGTTCCCCAAGTTCAATGTGAGCAGAGTTAGTTGATACCTTGTTATTTGACACCATGACTAAAGAGTCCTTGAATATATTGAGAGTCAAATTCCACAACAAATTCCATTATGCTTCTAAGCTATCAATCCTCTATTTTTGTTGAACCAGAAAAGTTATGATGGTTTCATGCTGGGAGAGACAATAGTGCTCATTCTGGTGTGCTTTCGTTGTCACCGAGAACTTATAACTCCTATTAAAGTGTATATCATGTCTTCTCAGTGTTCTCCTAAATTCCATAGTCTATGTTCTCCATGGGTGAATTCATAGCAATCTAAACCAAACAAAGTATGTTAAGGCCAGAGAAGGAGTCTCTAACCAATAGAACAAAAAAGGAATCACCAAGCACCTTGTTGGATAGGTAGTTTTGGATACAATTTTGATAAAAATACTAAGTATATAAAAAGTGTGCGGAAGAAGAAGGAAGACTAGGGAGCGCATAGTTGAGGCACATCCACGAGGACAGTGCACGGAAGGAGGATAGTGCACAGACAAAGGAATAAAGTATACAGAGGAATAAAGCATATAGAGGAATAAAGAAAAGAATAAAGTTGGAGAAGAAAGAAGACGAAAAGGAAGGATGACATCTCATCATTCTAAATATGGAAGGATGCGCAAAATCAAGAAGAAAAAAATAAAAACAACATGCATACGGAAAAGCAGGTGAAAGCAACCTGAATAGCTAGTCAACTAGAGTAGTCATACATTGTAATAAGGGTTTTGGGACAAACAAAATAGGGTTTTAAGAGCTAGATTGTATGTATAAATATGTAATGGCTTGGGAGAATAGGGGTTCATGAGTGTTGAGTTCCCTGCTAAGTATTGTATGGTCATGTTCTATTCCGTTGAATATAGGAGTCGATGTTTGAATGTAAGAGATGATGCAGAGAGAGAGGGAGAGACTTGCATTGCAAAGTGGCTAGGATAGAAGAAGGGAAAGATAACCATGATGTATCTTGGTAATCACAGTGCGCAAGCTTGAAGCATTTACCAAACACATAATAAAGAAGCCAGTCATTGTGGGCATAGACCAGAGTTGGGTGAACCACGCTAAATGTTGTGTTACATGTATTTTGTGTGTTTGCTTATGGAATTTGTTTGAATGCATATTAGAGTAGATTTACCTTATATGTATTCATGGAGCAACAATTATAATTATTACAATAATGAGTTTATGCATTAATCTGGATTATAATGGTAAGATGAACCTGATATCCACTAAGTAATAGAATAAGAGCACTTACATAATAATGTGCACATAACATATAATTAAGAATGAATGGAATAATAACCTCCCATTCCCTCACCACTACAAAAACTTGGTTCTTGCAGTCCCAATAGATACCTTAGGTGAGACTTAATTTTTGCATGCAAATGATGCCGAAAGGGCCAATGTATGAAGGGTTTTGTTGGTCAAATGATAACTTGAACCTAGGGTCTTACAACTTCGCACAGCGCCAACAAATGGTTTTGTTGCCGGGACCCAGATTCTATGATTAAAGGAATGTTTTGGCGGCTGACTAGGAAGGGAATTTTAGAATGGTTAGACATGAAGGAATGAGAGTTTGCACAGAAAGAAAATAGAAACCCTCAAATGATTAATGAAAAGTGGATGAAAAGGTATGTATACACAGAGTTGCATGAAATTTTCTTTGGATAATTTCCAATTATTCTGACAAAGTGGTTAGAAAGATTAGTGGAGAACACTGGATGGTACTGAGATGCAATGCTGAGGAATTGGACTCTTGAGTTGGTAAGACAACCAAATTATGTTAGTAATAACACTTCTTGTGTAGTTGGTTTCTAGTTGGATAACATATTAGGAGGATATATTATAGAGTTCATAGTATATTGTACTTAGTCATACAGTGTTGTAGAAAGGGACTTCTTCAAAGGTCCACGTGAAAGGTTCATGAAATTTTTGGGTAAGTGGATAAAGATGATGTTGTGTGACAAGTGTGTGATGACAATGGAATATGACTTTTAGGGGGCTTCACGCACATAGGGGGACTGAGGGATGACAAGAGGATAATCTGAGGACAAGAGAGAAGGAAATAAGAAATGAATAAGGAAGGGGGGGATTGAGGATGCAAAGAGTCGAATAAGTTATGCCAGAGGAAGAAGAAGAGTTTGGAGAACTATGCAGAGGAAGGAGGAACAAGAGGAAAAAATTTGGGGCTAAGAGAGGAGACCCACAAAATGAGCCAGAGGGGAGAGGACCTTGCGCAATAATCCAAATCATGGAGATACCACACATAAGAGGAGAGGAAGAAGAAATTCATTCAAGTCCTACAATTGGGGAGCCATTAAGTCCTACTCAGACCAGATCTTGTGTTGAATCCATGACCCCATGTGTTTCACCAAAATTGGAAACAACAATTGAAGTCTTATCAAAATCACGTGTAGCTAGCAAGGGAGGACAAAGTAGTAGCAATCAGAGCAGTGGAAGTAGTGCAAAGAGTTAGAGTCAATAAACATCACCAAGAGGAGGAGCTACACAAAGAAACATGGTAGGGGTAGAAAACACCCTCATATTTCCTGAGTTCTAGGGAGTGGGGTCAAAGGACCCAAAGCAACATCTGTTTGTCTGCGAGAAAATTTGGGCCGCTAAGAACATCCAGGATGAGGCTGCAAAGATTGTGTAATTGGCGAAAAAATTTAGAGTTTGTGCGCACAAGTCTGGTACATGAAGTTGCAGAGTACCATGCCTACAATACATGCTAGAACATTAGCCAAGATAAGACAAGAATTGCTAAAAGAGTTTAAAAAGACAAAATCAGAATCACAGTATATTACAGAACTGAAGGAGATTAAATAGGTGCAAACATGTTAAGAACCAAACATCAATATAGAATGGAAAAACCTCAGGAAAAGTACTCAACGCCTTGAAACAGAGATAATTTCAAATAATAAGCCTCTTCGAGGGGGAAACCTCCTTTTACCCCACTTAAATGTTCAAGTACAAGATGGTTCAAAATGAAAATGTCTCCTTGGTA
>SNQJ01S0011103.1:145909-167704 GCA_010110895.2 Picea sitchensis
GCCTCTTCGAGGGGGCAACCTCCTTTTACCCCACTTAAATGTTCAAGTACAAGATGATTCAAAATGAAAATGTCTCCTTGGTATATATAGGAGACTAGGAGGTATAATTACAACTAATGGCCTAAAGACGACATAAATAAAAAAAAATTACTAATATAATATGCCCCAATTAAGGGGTAATGAGCCAACATTAGGGCTTAACAAAACATAATTGGTATGGGACTTCAAACAAAGGTTCAAGGACCTAATGGGAAGTCTAACTTTTGTGATCCCAAATCAACAACACCAGGAATGGTTTATTGAAAGACTCCTACCATACATTCTTAGGCCATTGATTCAACAAAAGGTTGTGTCGTAGCACGAGGCACTGAAAATTGCAATGAAATTGGAATCATCTCTTGTAGGAGATAGTGGAGGGATGGCACAAGTTCAAACACAGTTGGATACTTTAACGATTCAACTGGAAGAACTTACAAAAGGGAAGGAGAAACAAGAGAAAATATTGTGTACCAAGTATAGGACTAAAGGTCATCACAAGGATGAATGTACAACATTCGTGCAATATTTGGCAACATGAGCGCCAAATCCATTATCAAGAGGGGGGTATTGCGAGATATGTAAGAAATGGGGACATCATCCAACTGGATGTCCATTACTGCATAAGTATCAGAGTACACCAAGGAATTATTTTTGCAACTTTTGCAAGTCGGTCGGACATGAAGAGAAGGATTGATGTGCATTCTATTTGATGAGGGAGCGTACTTCAGATATGTACAATATTTAGAAGGACAATGTTGTGACTGACAGAGGGGGTCAACAATACAAAAATCAGAGAGGATTTACTCTAGGGAACAAAAGAAATTTTGGTAGAGGTCGAGACAGAAGAAATTTTGGCAGAGGAGGAAGAGGATCGATAATATGTTATAACTATAATCAACCGGGGCACTTAGCTCACGACTACCCGAATCCATGTACAACGTGCACATACTATAGAGCACTAGATCATGTGACATAATATTTTCCTCAACTAGTTGTGAAATGGAAGGCTAGAGGGAACTAGAAACAGAATCCAAATCAGAATGTGCAAAAAATATCAGTCGAAGAACGCAATGAAGGGATAAGAATAACAATTGTTACGTGTGGAGGAGATAGAACAAGAGTTGATATGATGAATGGAGGGAAGTAGGTCAAGCAGTGGGTAAGGAAGTGAATGGGACCCATGCCAACCTTTGATCCTCAAAAAGAAAAGGATACATATCAGAGGGAAAGGAAATAGGTACTAGGACATGCTTGGGGAGCATCAACATCATCTGTGGCCCATGTCAGAGATCAAACTATACCAGAGAAACAAAATGGGAAAGTGAGCACGCTAAAATTTTTATTGAGAAGTTGCATAGAATTAATGAAGGATGAAACTACACTAAAAACACTATATGAGATGATTGATAACTGTACACAAGAAATGGAAAATCCCATCGAACAAAGGGTGGTGAATCAGGTAATGCGCAGAAAGAGGACCAACGAAGAATTCAGGTTCAATGCACAAATTGGGGAATACGACGTGGATAATGTTATCTTGGACTTGGGGTTTGATGTGAACGTATTGCCTAAATATCCATGGGAGATGATGGGAAAACCCAAGCTAGTATGGTCTTTTGTTCAGTTAAGGCTCATGAATCAACAAAAAATAGTACCAATTGGTCGGTTGACATGAATACCTATGAACATGGATGGGGTGCACAATGTGGAAAACTTCAAGGTTATTGAGATCGTAGATGATAACCAACCATATGAAGCACTGATGGGACTTGAATGGGATTTTTATAAACAAGATATCATTAACTTTAAGAGGAGGGGGATGATATTTGAAGTTGGATATTTGAAAGTTATTTAACTGTTGGACCCATCAGAAGGAAAGAGATACATAGAGCCAACCAAAGGAAATGACATTGACAATTTGTATAACATGACTATGCGGATGGATGATTATGTCAACCATACTACAGAAGGTGCACTAAGTTGGAGAAGTATTGGTTTGTGTGCATCAGACTCAAAGGAAGGGCCAAAGAATTGGTAGCAAAGGATGCATGAAGTTTCAACTAGACAATGTGCACGCATGACCCAATCCTTGTGCTAGATTGGATCAAAGCTATGTGATCCACCGAGGTATGATGGGTTAACTGATATAAGTCTATTTTTAAAGGAATGTGAGTTGCAGGTACCTCAAAAACAAACTTTGTTAGCACTAGATGTTGTCCTAAAAGAAACTCAAAGCAAGTGGTGGGATACACACAAAGAGGGGATGAAGGACTGGTCACAGTGTAGAAGACTAATGAAAGTAAGGTTTGGTACCGAGGTAGAAAATATTACGCAGAAGTATACATGAGAAAGTGGTCCAAAAGATCATGTTGTGAAGTGTAGGACCTTATGGAGTTCAGTACCAAAGATAGAATGGACACGCAAATTTATACACACACTAGACACAATTCCGAAGAACTAGTATTTTGAATTGGAAATGCGCAGAGAGACAACAAGATGGGACAAGATATTCCATAGGTTCCAAGTCACATTTAAATTCAAACATGAATCCCAAAAAATAGATGCAGCGCTACAGGCTATTTGAACTAAGATATTCTCAAAAAAAGGGCTAATGGAGGTGGTACCACTATGCAATGCGCATAGAGCCAATATGATTGTTCATGAGTTATTGGAGTACTACAATGTTTCTAAGGAAGAACATGATGAAGAAGATCCCAAGAATTTATAAGTACCTGAAACAGAAGGAGAACGAGTAGTAGAAGGTCCAGATCTTGATTCTGCCACATACACACACCGTATAAAGACGTGAAAGGTAAACATTGGGACGACAAAGAATCCCAAGTTTGTGCAGATAGGAGACTATTGGAGTGATGAGATAATAGAGAAGATTTCAAACTTGTTGTGAGAATATCAATGATCCAGGTGGATATCGGTGGCCACCCATCTTTTCCAACCGGCTCAAAACAGTTTTCTGGCAATTTTGGTAATTTACTATTTTTAGCAGTTTTTTCACTTCCAGAGTCGTTTTGAGGCCCTAAACGATGTTTTTTGGGAAAATAGGGAGAAATATGGAAGTTCCTACAATAATTCCCCCAAAATGAATCTCCTCGATGATACCTTTCCAATGGGCTATCATACACCTAAAACAAAGATCGTATGCAAAAGTTACAACCCCGGGAAGTTGATGTACTAACTTACCCAAACGGGACCCACATGACTTTTGGCGCTTCATCTCCCAGGGTTAGGTTTTTGGATGTCTAGGGGTTTTGGGAATTCCTTTTTATTGTAAAAATTCCTTCAGAGTCTCATTGTAATCATCTTCTTGCGAATGAGCACAGTTGTCGCATCTCTCCTCAAAGATAAGCCACCACCATTCCAACAAGCTTGTTTCCGCTGCATTTTACAGTTTCAGCTTATTTCCTTATTGAATAGAAAACCAGTTTTATTGTATCTCTATTATTTTGTGTTAAGAACATGTTAATAATATGTAGTCATTTTGTTCTTCTCATAAAACCCGGATCAATCAAGATCTATTTCCAACGACATTCTTAGAGATGAAGGGGATAGTTGGGGACTTAGGAGAGATGAAGATTCCATTGAAACCGGGGACTAAACCAGTATGCCAAAGTCCTCATAGGTTAAATCCAAAGTACAAAGAGAAGGTGAAAGTCGAAATCGATAGGATACTAGATGGAAGAATCATTGAACTGGTAAACGAATCCAAGTGGATCAATCCAATGGTAGTGCAAGATAATAAGAAAGGATAAATCATGATTTGTGTGGATCTAAGGAAGCTGAATGATGCATGTTTACATGACCCATTTCCAACATCATTCACAGATGCAGTACTAGAGAATGTAGTAGGATAGGAGACTTACTCATTCAAATATTGATTCTCGAGGTACCATCAAACAAAAATTGTGCAGGAAGACAGGTACAAGACCACGTTTGTGATAGAGTGCAGAAGTTATCAATATACAATAATTCCCTTTGGACTGAAGAATTCCCCTGCAATGTTTTCTAGACTTGTTGCAGCAACGTTCAAGGAATTTATTCATAATTTTCTAGAAGTGTACTTAGACGATTGGACTATGTTCAGTCTACTGAAGGATCACATAGAAGCACTTAGGATGATGTTGGATAGGTGTAGACTAATCCAAAATGGATCTTGAAATGCTCAAAAATATAATCTCTCAAATGCTTAAGAAAATGACATGATCGTGAAGTGCTCATTGCAAGATTTTTGGCAGTGCCAATAGATCAAAAAACAAACGTCGTATGAGAAAGTTATGGCAGTTGGAAATTTTGGTCTTCTCCAACAAAAGTCAAAGGATCAAAGGGACATGTGGCATCTTCAACATGTGACACTTGGCAATTTCTATGCTCGACAAGTGGAATCTCTTGCAACCAACACATGGCATTTTAGATCTCAAAATTTGGCAGTTTATGATGTTAACAAGTGGCAAGGGGTGATTGGTCCACATGGTATTGTTTTGGCCAACCATGGGTTGACACGTGGCCCAACCATAGGGTGCCACATGTCACCCTAGATGGGGCATAAAAGGGACGAATGGAAAATGTAATATGAATCCATGGGAGTTGAACATATGACCTATCAACATAACAAAGTCCTAGCTCTAATGCACTAGCCACAAAGGCAAGAACCAAACTTTAGAAATACATCCACTTTTAAAAAATCTAACTTAAGCACCTTTTCATGGCTAAGGGAGGCACACCCTATTGGGCGCTAGGTCATATGACAGGGGTTGTGACTAGGGGCGTGCATGAGCGCAAGGACCTAAAGGGCCTAGATCCTAGCGATATTACTCCCATATGACCAGAGAAAGGGGCATGCACCCTATTCTTGGGGGATTAACCAAATGTTTAGCCAAAAGTGGGTTTTGACCTTATTTTAGTGGATTTTTAGCCAATTTTTAGTGATTTTTGAGGATGTTTGGCCCTCTGAAGGGGATATGAGGCCAAAAAGTTGGGGGGAAGTTCTGATTTTGACCCTCAATTAGTTTTCTATTTAAACATAGTCATTTGGAGGCCAAAAGGATGAGTTTTTATGCATGTTTGAAGATGGGAATGCTTGTAAAGGAGTGATCTTTCTGCCATTTCTTATAATGTAAGAGGCCTTTTGAGCCCAATTGTGAGAGGATTATTGTGAGGATTTTGTAATCATTTCCTGAAGAGCATCTGCAACAACTTGGTAAGCCTTTTTGCAGTAGTTTGTAAATATTTCATTGATGTAATTGAGCATTAAAAAGAGGAATAAAGCGATCATCCATTGGAAGCGGGACTCGAAGACGTAGCCAACACTTGGTGAACTTTGTTATCAAGTTCTTGGTGTTATGGTTTTTTGTTCTTAGTTCTTGTTTTTTGTTCTGCATACTTTGTGATGGATGCAACATTCTTTCATTAAATCTCCTTCTTCTCTTAATTTTTGAATGGTAAATCAACTCATGCAAAAACTTAACCATAGTATTTAAAAGATAAATTTTGGATCAAGTGGTATCATAGTAGGTTGACATTTGGTTGTTTGAGTTTGCATGATTACCAAGGAAATTCTAAGTCATGGTGAAGGAGAGCTTGTAGAAGGATATCCTGAGATTGGATTAAGAAATAGGGCATCTCAAAGTGAGAAGATGGCATCGGAAGAAGGAATTTCTAAAAACGAAAGAGAGTTTCAAAAGACTTTATTTTCCATGTCGGAGATGGTAAAAGTGTTGTATGATGATTACTTGGAACATAAAAGACAGGTTCAAGTGGAATATTCAAAGCAATCCAAAAGTGAAGAATGAGAGGACCCTCCAAAATATCCTCCTTCACCTCCTTCATCTCCATCTTCTTCTTCTTCAAGTACAAGTTCGAATACTACTTCTTCAAGAAAACATTCTCATAAACCTAAGCCTTATATGCCATTACTTAAACTTGATGTAAAATTTGTTTTACCTATGTATGATGGTGAAGTTAATGTTGAGAAACTTGATAACTAGGTTAGACAAATGTAGGTATATTGTAATGTGCAACAAATCAAATATGAGGCAACCAAAATTAGATTGGCATCACTTTGTCTTGAAGGCACAACTCTCATCTGGTGGAAAAGTAAGATGCAACATGGAACTCAGCAAGTTGGTAAGATTTTTCCATCATGGCATGATTTTATTTCCACACTTAGAAAACAATTATATCATTTGGGGTATAAGGAAAAGGCTTTAATTGAATGACAAAGTCTTAAGTTAAGAAAAGGACAATTGGTACAGGAATATACAAATGAATTTCATAAGATGGCTTTGATGTTAGATGTTCCATTAACTACACAAGAAACTCTTATGAAGTATATAGGAGGTTTTCCTGATTATATTCATAATACTGTATTTATGTATGGAAATAATAATCTTGATGAGGTTTCTGTCCAAGCAACATATATTGAAACATGAAAAACTGGAGTTAGTGTATAAGGGGAATCATCTTCAAAGAAAGAAGGCAAAGGCAAATGGAATGGGAAGAAAGAAAATTCAATGATAGTGAAGTAAGAGAATCTCTCTTGCAAGCATTGCAAGAAAGAAGGGAACGATGATGAACATTGTTGGCAATTGCACCTAGAGAAGAGACCGAAGTGGTTCAAAGAGAGGAAAGGGAGGGAAAAAGTTGCAACAACAACACGACCAACAAACTTGGGATCAGATTCAGGTGATGAGACTAGGATCACAATAGTTGGTTTGCCAGGTAAAATTGGTGATGGTTTTGATTCTAGAAGTAAATTGTTTCACATAAGGGCCATTATGAAACATACCAAGATCGACACATTTATAGATAGTGGATCTCAATCTAACTTAATTTCAGAAGAAGTGGTTAATAAATTGGGATTAAAAACTAAGATGCATCACAAACCCTATTCACTAAATTGGATAAGCAAAGATCACAAATTTCCCATAACAAAGCAATGTATCATAAAGTTTTCAATTACATCTAAGTATGTGGATGAAGTAATATGTGATGTGGTGTCACTAGAAACATGTGGAATGGTCTTAGGAAACACTTATTTATATGATCGCAAAGAAATCTTCTACAAGGAACATAATCAATATCACTTGTTTAAAAGGGGAACTGAATATGTTGTAC
The DNA here is from genome assembly GCA_010110895.2 of Picea sitchensis. Lineage (NCBI taxonomy): Eukaryota > Viridiplantae > Streptophyta > Pinopsida > Pinales > Pinaceae > Picea > Picea sitchensis. The sequence continues at coordinate 153,077 of SNQJ01S0011103.1, forward strand.
ATGCTCATCAATAAGGTAGCTTATGCAAGCAATAAACCTATAATTGTGCCAAGTAAAGTAGTTGATCTTAAGAAAGAAAGTAAAATGGTTGTAGCATGTAGATCTATCCATACTTTGCTTCAAGTTGAGTTTTTGTTGTGCATACCTGTAAAGAAGAACAAACATCTTGGTTCATTTTCAATCATGTTTCTGATATGGTTATCGCTGCTAATGTTTTCTACATGGATGGTAGTGGGTTCATAAAAATGTGAAAAAATGCAAATGGCTAATAATATGTGTTCAATTATCATGGTTGTTTTGAAATTGATTATGATGTAAAAGGTGCATAGGATAGATTTGATAGACAAAGGACAAGTGGGGAGGCCTATCCCACACCCGATGTCTGGTTAATAACCTTTTGGAGGTACACAAGTTTTTAGTGGAGAGGAATGTTCCAAAATGGATCCTGAAATGATGAAAAATAAAAAATTTTGGAATGCTCAAGAAAATGACATGATCACAAAGTGCTCGTTGCAATCTTTCCGGTGGTGCAAATGCATTGAAAAACAAATGTTGTATGAGAAAGTTATGGCAGTTGGAAAATTTGGTCTTCTCCAACAAAAGTCAAAGGGTCAAAGGGACACATGGCATCTTCAGCATGTGACACTTGGCAGTTTCTGTGATCGACAAGTGGAAGCTCCTGCAACCAACACATGGAGTTTCAGATCTTGACATTTGGTACTTTCTGATGTTGACAAGTGACAAGGGGTGATTGGTCCACTTAGTATGGTTTTGGCCAACCATGGGATAACATAAGGCCCAACCACAGGGTGCCACATGTCACCCTGGATGGGGCCTAAAAGGGCCGAATGGAAAATTTAATTTGACTCCATGGGACTCGAACCTATGACCTATCAACATAACAAATTCCTAGCACTAATGCACTAGCCAAAAAGGCAAGAACCAAACTTTAGAAATACATCCACTTTTTAAAAATATAACTTAAGCACCTTTTCATGGCTAAGGGAGGCACACCCTGTTGGGTGCTAGGTCATATCATAGGGGATGTGACTAGGGGAGCTCCTGGGCGTAGGGCCCTAAAGGGCCTAGCTCCAGGCCATATGACTCCCATATGACCAGAGAAAGGGGTTCATGCCCTATTCTTGGGGGCTTAACCAAATTTTTAGCCAAAAGTGGGTTTTGACCTTATTTTAGTGGATTTTTAGTTATTTTTGAGGATTTTGGGCCCTTTGAAGGGGATCTGAGGCCAGAAAGTTGGGGGGAAGTTGGATTTTGACCCTCAACTCATTTTCTATTTAAACATAATCATTTGGAGGCCAAAAGGAGCATTTTTTATGCAGTTTTGGAGATGGGAATGCTTGTAAATGAGTGATCTTTCTGCCATTTCTTGTAATGTAAGAGGCCTTTTGAGCCCAATTGTGAGAGGATTATTGGGAGGATTTTTTAATCAGTTCCTGAAGAGCATCTACAACATCTTGTTAATCCTTTTGCAATAGTTTGTAAATCTTGCATTAATATAATTGAGCATTAGAAAGAGGAATAAAGTGGTCATCCTCTGGAAACGAGACCCAGATACGTAGCCAACACTTGGTGAAATCCATTATCAAGTTCTTAGCATTATGGTTTGTTGTTATTAGTGCTTATTTTATGTTCTGCATAATTTATGATGGCTTCAACATTCTTTCATTAAATCTCCTTCTTCTATTAATTTCTGAAGGGTAAATTAACTCATGCAAAAACTTAACCATAGTCTTTAAAAGATCAATTTTGGATCAAGACAATGCCAAATTTTTCTAAACCTGAAGAAGTGTATTTTTTGCGCACTATTTGGAATTTTGTTGGGACATGTAGTTTGCAAGCATGGATTACTAGTAGATCCAACCAAGATTGCAGTAATTCTGGATTTAGAAACACCTACATCAATCAGACAATTGAGGGAAACTCTGGTTCACATAGGATATTACAGGAATTTTATCATAGGATATGCGCAAATCACAACACCAATGGAAATGTTTTTAAAGAAGGAAGCAAACTTTCAATGGAATGAAGATTGTCCAAAGGGATTGGATACCTTAAATAAAAAAACTAGTAACCACATCGATTTTGATCTTTCCAGATTGGAATAAGGAGTTCCATGTTCATGTATATGTATCGTCCATAGCGTTGGGTGCACTCTCTCAACCAGGGGAGGGGGACATAGATCGCCCAATTATGTTTGCAAGTAGGAAGTTGTCTACATATGAAAATAATTACACCACTACAAAATGAGATGGATTGGAAATGGTATATGCACTACAAAAGTTCAGACATTATTTATTGGGATCTCACTTTAAAATGTACAAAGACCATTCTGCATTAAAATACCTAGGGAACAAGCTAGTGTTGGGGGGGGGGGAATCTAAAAATGGATAATTTTGTTCCAGGAATATGATTTTGAGGTTGTGGTGAAACCTGGGAAGTTGAATGCAGGGCCAAATCATCTATCACACATATTATGAGGAGAAGATGCAAAAAATTTAAATGAGAACTTACTAGACACATGACTATTTTCAATTAAAATGGTGGATGATTACTTCTCTATCATCGTACATTTTCTAAGTACAGGAATGGCCCCATAAGAGAGGAAAGTGGAGCAGAAGAAACAACTGGTAGTCAAAGCAATGGATTATCAATTGATTGCAGGGAACTTATACAAGTTGGGAGAAGACAAAATATTATGATGGTGTGTACTAGAACATGAAAGACCAATGATACTCACATACGCACATGATGATATTGCAAGAGGACATTATGCAGGGAAGGCGAATGCACAAAATATTTTGTGCATAGGGCTCTAGAGGCCTACACTTCACAAAGATACTAAGGAATATTGTCAGTCGTGCGATGTATGTCAAAGAGTGGGAAATCCATCTAGGAGGGATGAAATGCCTTTAAACCCACAGGTTACCTTACAAGTATTTGATAAATGGGATATAGATTTTGTGGGGCCAATCAACCCCCAAGCAAGGAGATCAGGGGAAAGGTACATAATCCCTACGACATAGTACTTTACAAGATGGGAAGAAGCAACATTAGTTCTAGATTGCACCGTGGAGATTGCTACAAGGTTTTTATTTGAGAATGTAGTCACATGGTTTGGTTTCCTATGCATATTAGTGAGTGATAAAGGAACCCACTTTCTGAATAAGACAATTGCAACATTGACTGAGGGGTTTCAAATTCATCATCTAAAGAGTACCCTGTATCATCCTCAGGCCAATGGTATAGTGGAGGCTTTTAATAAAATATTGGAAAATGTTTTGACAAAAAATTGCAATGTAGGGAGAGAGGATTGGGACTTAGGAGTTCCTGGAGTGTTATGGGCTTACATGACTACAAGTAAAAATTTGACAGGGCATAAACTTTTCAGGTTGGTCTATGGGAAATAATTAGTGATTCCAATGGATTTTATTCTACCTATCATGCGCATTGCAGTGATCACTGATCTATTAGAATCTGGTGCAATAGAGAAGAGATTGGCATAGTTGGTTCATCTTGAGGAAGATCATTTTTTTGCAGGTTTCTATCAACAAGTTCAAAAGGAAAGAGAGAAGGCTTGGCATGATAGACACATCAAACAAAAAAAATTTCAAGTGGGAGACTTAGAATTACTTTATGATAGTAAATTTATGCAACATCCACATAAGTTTGGAATGCACTGGTTAGGACTATATATGATTCAACATGTAACAAAGACAAGTGTTGCGTAGTTAGAAACCCTGAATGGAGAATTCCTTGGAGGAATGGAGAATTCCTTGGAGGAATGGAGAATGTAAGTCAATTGAAACTCTATAGAGATGACCGACAGTCTGCGCAGTAATATGGGTTGCGCCAGACCACGTGTATCATAGTAATTGTACTATAGTAGGACAAAAAATATAGAAAAACAAATAAAAAGTAGAAAAAGGAAGAAAATCAAATAAAAGGTAGATATAGAAAAAAAAATATTATAGAGTACAAGGCATAGGAGATTGCACATGAGGAAATATTATTGTGCATCAGGTTAGAATTGTGCCAATTAAGAAAATATAACACAAAAGAAAAAGACTGTGAAGCAACAAATGTCTTGCGTTGATCCAGATTATTTTCGGCATGAAATGAGATTGGAGGTATAATAAAGAAATGCACAGAGATATCACAGATATTCAATAATATAACAGAAATATATCAGAGATGCAACCATAAATAGAGATATACAGTAATACATGATTTCTATTAATGAAATAAATGTACAGAGACTGTAAAATATAGAGTGAAAGACTCGATAGAATGGTGGCAACTTATCTCTAAGAAGAGATGTGACGGCTACTCGCATTCGCAAGAAGATGATTAAAATGAGGTTTTGAAGGCCTTTTTACAATAAACAGGAATGCCAAAAGTCCTAGACATCCAAAAACCTAACCCTAGGAGATGAAGCGCCAAAAGTCATGTGGGCCTCGTTTGGGTAAGTTAGTACATCAACTTCCCGGGGTCGTAACTTTTGCATACAATCTTCGTTTTAGGCGTATGATAGCTCGTTGGAAAGGTACCATCGAGGAGATTAATTTTTGGGGCTAAATTATGCCTTAAACTATCATTGAGAACTTCAATCTCGAAAAACCTTCATTTGGGCCCTCAAAATGGCCCCGAAAGTTAAAAACTGCTAAAAATAGTAAATTGCCAAATTTGCCAGAAAACTATTTTGAGCCAGTTGGAAAAGGTGGGTGGCCACTGATATCCACCTGGATCATGTGTAGCTTGGCACTGATAAGAGAGTTAAAAGCATTAAATCATGGAGGAGATGACTACACAAGGGTAATGGAAGATCATAAAGACACCATATAATCTTAAATGGAAAAAGTCATCGGAAATCAAGACAGGTTGGAAGTACGAGGAAAAAATCATACAATAGATTTGGGAATAAAGTCGTATTTATTAACCATTCATCAACCACATTGGTAGATTGGACAAGGGAGTTAAGGCGTGAAGAGACCTACACAATTGGGAAGGAGGCACAAAAATAGTGGAGGGTTGCTAAGCGTAAATAATTGTTACTAATAACTTCATGCAAGCGAGAGTGAACCAGAGAAAACTAGAGCTAACCTGAGTGATTCAAAGCTGAACTACAACTACAACAGAACAACCACAGAGAAAGTAAAGGAATTTGTTGCACAAGACAATGGCCCCGCAAAAATTTAAAGCACCATCAACGACGACGTGAAAGTAGTCAAAACGACCAGCAGAGACACTAGAGGTTGAGGAGATACCCGAATCTTCGGCTTCAGCTTCACAAGATAGTTTCCACATAAATTACATCCCACCTAGGATGGATAACACACCACCAATGAACGTACCAAAAAATGGGAAATACCCACTGGTAAAAACACCCATTCCACCCGGTGTAAGAATTGAAGGAGATATGATCGCAAGGTTTCCATCCTGAAGTTCACAGATCGTGGTATTACCAACGAGAAAAAATTCCCAGACCTGGAAAGGGAGAAATACTTGTGCACTAAGAGCGTACCAGGAAAAAGAGAGATAGTGCTAGAGACACAGGTGTGGGCAACCAGATTGGAGAAAATCGGGCATACTAAACCTAATGGAGATCCCACACTTCGGACACGGTTTGGAAATTAATGCTTGTGTGAAGATACTGCTTAGCTGCATCCATGGGGGGACACTGTGGCTTGACCCCTAGTGTCAATTGATACTGCGTTGATTGCGTGGATCACAGGTCTCCCAAAATTTGACGAGGATCTAGCCATTTTGTTTAACAAGATAGGAGAGAGACCCCTCTCATAAGAAATGAAGGAAAAGTTCCAGACGTTTAGGGGAAAAATGGGACTGGATGTTAAAAAAATTAGTGATGAAAATATTCGATTTGCAACGCAGGAATTGGCATGCAAGTTTTTGCACAAATGTAGGAAGGATGAAGTACCAGCTGCATTCATTGAAACTACAAAAAAATGCATCAAAGGGGTTCAAATGAATTGGGTTGCCTTCTTGGTGAACCAATTTTTGCAATATTGTATTGAGGCCCAGGAAAAGGGCACATAATTTCACTATGCATGGCTGTTGATTTTGATTGCACTGGTTGGATGGCAGGAACCAAGCTACTATCAACACATGGGGACATCTGGCAGAGGTAATGAGGTATGCCAACTTATGGCATACGACGATTAAGAGAAGGCAACAGGACAATAACCTCACTTTTTTGTATACTTGGAAAATATCAGGTATCTAGTCAAACATACACCACGCATATCATTCGAGACGATGGAAACATATAAGGATATCACAGATTTCAAAGCAGGCGTGCACCACATGTATGTGCAGGAAAAGAAGGACCTAACACACCAGTGGTTGCCAACCAATTATAGGTTGACATCGGAAGATGTATGCCTAATTGTGAATGACTGGGAAGATGGGTCGAAAACCCCAACAGAGAAAACGGGGCACTCGAAAGATGAAGAAGAGCAAGATAAGAGTGATGTAGAAATAGATGAGGATGAAGAATAGGGGAATGATCAGAGAAATGGTGCACGATATTTTCCTGTTCCATCAACAACATAAGTTCAACAAAAAATCCCAACAACAGGTGAAAAATGAAAGGATAAGGGGAAAGAACCGACAGGTGGGGCGCGAAAGAAGACTAAAGTGCACAAAGAAACCCCAGTATATACTTTGAACAATGATGATATAGACCGCATAGTCTTCCAAGTGCAGGACACCACAAAATAAATCATGGAGGAAGCAACCAAGAAACAGGAAGAGAAACGACAACGAATGCATGATCAATTGGCAACATTCCAACGGCTCTTGGAAAAAATCTAGCATAACAAAAGAGCATAAGATTGAGGGAGGACTGTCCATAATTCCAGGGAAGGAAGCATAGAGTGTGCATCAGGTCTTGACCCAGTTAGTAGTCGTGCATAGAACACTCTAGATTGAGACGGATGCACTTGAATTTCCAACGTCCGGATTAAAAGAACAGGTGAACGTGATAGGACACTTGAATATTGTGGTATCAAGGATGTCGATACAAAGACTATAAGACTTTCATATAGGCCTATTGCAAGAGATTAAGAGTCGAGGAGATGAAGCAAACCAAGAGCTGACGAGAATAATGGATGAAAAGGCTCAACTGCAACAATAGTATGACACTTGCTCCAACAAAAGAAGGAATTTGAAGTTTGAGTGGAGAAGGTAATGAAGGAAAAAATGAAGGTCGAGGAAAGGGTAAATAAATCCCTCAAGGAAAAGGATGAAGCTGAAAGTATGGCATAAAAAACCCAAGTGGTTGTCCATAAATTATACAAGGAAATTATGGAAGTCCCCATAGCAGTAGAAGCTACTATGGATGAACAAGTGTTGAATATCGTCGAAGTCATCAAAGGCTTCTGATCGCAGATAGAAGACCTACAAATGCACAGTGCGCCTGGAACGCCACCAGAAGTAAGAGAATGAAGGGAAAGAATGGTGATGACAACAATCGCCAACATCAAGAAGGTGGAAGAAGAGTGCACCAAACTCTGTTAGGAGAGCGTGTAAATATGGAAAGACTTAGTGAAGGATCCCGAGATGAAGGTTGTGGAGGCCAATTTAAGAGAAGTGCAAGAAAAGGCACAACAAGATTCAGAGAAAATAAATACACTTCCACCAGATGATTGTATGAAAACCATTTTGGCTAAGAGGCAGTCATACTTAGAAGTGGAGAAGATGAGAAATCAACAGAAGATACTTCAACAATGTTTGGGACCGTTTCATGAAGAAGAAGCGAGGGTTATAGGTGAATTAACCATTGCATAAGGAAAGGTAAAACATGCAGCTCAGGAAGTAGAAGATAAACTAACATCCTTGACTGTGCAGAGGGAAAAGAGATCACAGAAACAGAGGTAGCGATACTCAAAGAAGTGGAGGTAGCAAAGGAAACCTCCCAAAATTTCATTGAGGCATGGAGGAGTATGTAACAAGCCTGAGTGGCTCTGGATGAGTGATGCAACCCCCCTACCTCAGCAGGTTTCGCTGACCTCCCGGTAACTGGATATTCTCACCCGAGAGCTAGATTAGCTCTTCGATTCCCTGCTGGAATCCCACGAACAAAATCCATAAGTCTTGTTATGAAACTCCACCTGCGCGAACAAACGCTAGCCACAAGTTCCCTACACGTGACCACTACCCGTGACCACAAGCCTAACCAAAAGGAACTTTGTGTTTCGCGATTTCGTGACTTCTACGTATGAGTCACCCCGACTCCTCCGATATCCAAAATCCTGAAAGGGGATTAACGGATGCTAGCTCCTTTTCCTTATCTCCACTCATGTGACCATTCGCCACAACCTGGGGCCTATCCTTTGAGCACGTCGGGATTTCGTGTATCGGGAACTCCCGATGCGATTCACCTTCATTCTCCCGACTCCCAAAATGTCGATATTTCGGAGTGCCCAATCAACGGCTCACGCTCCTCTGGATATAATGACTACGATCTTTTCGCGAGTTCACACTTTGCGAATTCTCACTAGTCTTCCCTTTTGACCTTTCCCTCCTGTGAGTCAGCGAAATGTTGATCCTTTGTCACGTGTCCCCTTTCGATGGACAGTCTCTATGGTTTCAGGACTTGGGAATTCCCTAGACAATCAACGATCCACATTATCCCCCTGATCGACGACTACAATCAAGTCTCCAACTCGGATTTTGCGAGTTCTTATAATTTTTCCCTTTGATTCTTTGAGTCGCGAGTCAGAGAAATGTTGATTTGACGCCACCTGTCCTCTAACGATGGATGGTCTCGATGGTTTCGGGACTTCGCGTTTCGCCATGTCCACTCTCCTGTGCAACTCCAAAGGGTTTAAACCTTGTGCATGTTCTGTGGATCCAATGGCTATTGGTCCACGCACTAAGATCTGATGGCCCATATATGTTCTCCTCTGCGCGTTCCTCCCATGTGTCTAGACGTGAGATTCAATGTTCCAGATATCCTCCTTTGCAGCTGATCTAATGGATGATGATGCTCCTCCTCCTGAGCTTTGAATTTATTCCTGACTGGGAAGATTTCCAATGTATCAAATGCCTTGACCTTTGATTCCTCTACTATGAGCCCGATGTCTTGAGTCTCACCTACGTTCTAAAGACGTTTTCTCTCCTGAGCTTTCAGACTTGGAATAATTCCACTCTTGTGCACTCCTTGTGCTATCTCTCCCAAGCTTTCAAACTGACTCAGATCTCCAAAGGGGCTCATCTGTTCTGCATCTTCCTTAGAATAATTCTGGTGCTCCTCCATACACACTCTGCGCTCAACCTCCTGAGCTTTGGAACTTGAAACAGTTCTCTCCTCTGCACACTCCTTGTGCTTGACTAGCCTTCATATGGCTTTCTTTCAACACTTTGTCTGAGTGTTGGCCTGGTGCACTCCTTGCACAGGTCTTCCTCCAGAGTGTTAAGTTACTCTACCTCCTTGAGCTTCAACTTCTCGAACCTAAAAGGTCTTTGTCCCTTTTGTCCCTCAAAGAGATGCAAGTGCCCTCTTGGAAACTTCCGCTCAAGCACTCCTTGCTGAGCCTACAGAGTGATCAACAACTATGTGAGTGTCTTCTCCTAGACACTTCCCTTATCTCTGAACTCGAATTAGATTTCTTCTTGTGCACTCTTTTCACTCGCTCGATGCCCTCCTGTCAGAGCTTCACAGAATCCTCAGTGATTCTGTTTTCTCTCTATGCCCTCCCCTGCACAGTCTCACCTCCAAAGTATTCAGTAACTCTGAGGCTTCTTCCCGAGTCTATGACTCCTCTGGTGCGCCCTCCTGGCATGTTCTTTCCTGAATTCTACAGAACTTAGATGTGCACTCTTTGCACTGGCTCACAGAGTCCTCAACACTCTCTCATGGAACCCCTTGCATTAAGCCACAAAGAACCCAGACTGAAATCAAAGAAAAATCATAGACAACGAATTCTGCCTATCCCTGCAGATGGAATCTAACATACATCTACAACATATGCATGTAAACACATAAAAGACATTCATTCAAATACACATAAACACATAAAGATTATCGTGCAGGAAAAACTGCTCTTTGTATTAATCTCAGAATGCCTGTTTACAATGTCTACAAAATCTCGAACTGCAACAGAGTCTCGGCTCTCCTCTCTTCTCTCCAATCTATCTTCTAATCTATCTGCCTCTCTTCCTTATAAAAAATAAGATACAATTATCTCTTTTACAAAAGAGGGGCTCCTCGAGCCTTTCCCTCCATCTACCTACTCTCATTAATTACAATGAATTGCAATCAATGGTTGTCTAGTCTGGATCAGATCTAGATCTCCTCAGCTTGTCAACCATTAAGGCGACCTCACCTCCAGTCTGCACAAAGGCAATGACCTTGGCTCTTCCAGCCTTACACATTTAATTGTATTAAATACAATTTGAAATTCTAAAATGAGGTTGGTGCCTCTTCCTCCATTGAATGCACGCTTGATGTGTCGTCTAGATGGCACATTGTTGAGTTGGAGCGATGCTCCTGCATCATACTTCACTGCTGTGAAATATTAATGAGCTCCTGCTCATGAGTTTCCCAGCTCCGTTGAAATCCACCTGGATCCCAAACTGTTCTTTGGAGTTGTCCATCTGCTCCACTGCTTTGTTGTTGCTGTTGTTGCTGCTTCTTCCCTGCTGCTATGGCAGGATTCCTTTTGCTCAGCTTCCCCTTGCTGGCAGTTTCTACTGCTAACCTCAACATCATCCTTCTTATCTCTTCTATCTCCTTGTCCAGCTTCTCTAGTGGTTGGCTCTCTTTATGTTGCTTGCTCTGCTGCAGCTCCTCTTTATCAATGGGTGGATCATCTTGGTCCCCCTTGTTGTTTTCTCCATCTCTTGTGGCACTAAGTCACCACTTTGCTGCAGACTCCAATTCTGCAATCTCATTACTGAGATGCTTCTTAGCTTATCTTTCTAATAGCTTTGCTTCTGCTAGTTCTCCTACTGGTTCATCTCCAGCTTCTTCCAGTTGCTCCATAGACTGGAATTTTGCTTCATTTTTTGCTGCAGGTTACAGTTCTGCAGTCATCTCCTGTTCAGCTTCCTGGCTGAAATTTCTAAGCAATTCTGTCGAATTCCCTTCTCCTATGATTTGCATGACTGTCTGCACATGGCAATAATCTACTGGCTATGGATTTTTCAACCAATACTCCAACATCTCTAACTCCTTATCCCATGGAGTGAGCACCTTATCTGCATGCTCTTGTTCTGTTGGGGCAGATTCTGATGTCTGATCCATTTCTTCTTCCTCTTTGATAGTCTCTGCTAGCTATCCTTCTGTTGTTGCACCCACGACACACGCTCTGGCCTCAACTGGGATATTTGGCAGGAATATCTCACTACCTCCAATGATCAGAAAGTATTTCTGATCCTTCTTCATCATCTCTCCTTCTTGATCTGAACTCACCTCTGAGTTCATGATACCCTCAACCAATCTCATCTCACTTCCCTTTCCCACCTCGCAAATTGGGATTTCTACCCTGCCCTCCTGGCAGTCTATGAGATCCTCCAATGATCCCATCTCATTGCCCACCTCGCAACTTGAAATTTCATCATTTCCCACCTGGAAGTTTCTGAGACCCTTCTTTGATCTCTTCTCCTCATCATCACCAAGACTCTTCTCAGTTTTTGGCTCACAGATGTGAACCATCTCCTCCTCACCTCTGAGGCTTTCAAAATACCTCAGCTACACTCTCAACAGCCTTTGTTGTCCTCTAGAAAACAATTTCTTCATGGGCCACTTCACCTTCTTCTTCATGGGCCACTCATACACCCAATGCACCTTTGCATCCTGGTTCATTTTAAATGCAATCTTATCCATTTGTGCTCTCATCTCAACGAGCTCTTTTTCTATCTCAACCTTTCTTTTCTGTTGGCGGTATTCTCTTGGACCACGTTCATGGCCTTCATTAGCCATCTTCTTCCTCTCTAGTTTCAACCCACTTGGCTATCAAATGTATATTTCCTTCATGTAAACAAATCTCCACGCACAAAGCATCAACACCCTGTCTTCAGATTCTGATACCATTGACAGTATCGAACTATCTCCTTTAACTCCTTCACCTAAAATATACAAACACAAAATCATCTCTGATACCACTTGATGGTATCATACTATATCCTTTCACCGTCCTTCTTTTGTCTGCAGTCTACAAACAAAAACTAAGCTCTAATACCACATGATGCATCCCCCCCACCTCAGCAGGGTCCGTTGACCTCCTGGTCACTGGATCTTCTCACCCTTGAGCTGGATTAGCTCTTCAATTCCCTACTAGAATCCCATGAATGAAATACACATGCCCTTTTATGAAACTCCACCTGCACGAACAAACATTTGGCGCGAGTTCCCTCCACGTGACCACTACCCGTTACCACAAGCCTAACCAAAAGGCCCTTCATGTTTCACAATTTTGGGACTTCTACGTATGAGTCACCCCAACTCCTTCGATCTCCAAAATCCTAATAGGGGCTTAATGGATGCTATCTCCTTTTCCTTATCTTCGCTCATGTGACCATTCACCACGACCTCGGGCCTATCCTTTGAGCACGTCGGAATTTCGTGTATCGAGAACTCCCGATGCGATTCACCTCCATTCTCCCGACTCCTGAAATGTCGATATTTCGGAGCGCCCAATCAACGGCTCACGCTCCTCTGGATATAACGATTGCGATCTTTTCACGAGTTCGCACTTCGCGAATTCTCACCAGTCTGCCCTTTTGACCTTTCCCTCCTATGAGTCAGCGAAATGTTGATCCTTCGCCATGTGTCCCCTTGCGATGGGCGGTCCTGATGGTTTCAGGACTTGGGACTTCCCTGGAAAATCAACAGTCCATGTCATCCCCTTGATCGACGACTACGATCAAGTCGCGAACTCAAATTTCATGAGTTCTTATAATTTTTCCCTTTGACTTCTCCGAGTCGCGAGTCAACAAAATGTTGATCTGCTGCCACCTTTCCTCTGACGATGGACGGTCCTGATGGTTTCGGGACTTCACATTTCACAATGTCCACTCTCCTACACAACTCCAAAGGGTTTAAACCTTGTGCACGTTCCCTGGATCCAATGGCTATTGGTCCACACACTCAGATCTGATGGCCCAGATCTGTTCTCCTATGCGCGTTCCTCCTTTGTGTCTCGACGTGATATTAAACACTCCAGATATCCTCCTCTGGAGTTGATCTAATCGTTGTTGACGCTCCTCCTCCCGAGCTTTGAATTTCTTCCTGACTTGGAAGATTTCCAATGTTTCAAAGGCCTCAACCTTTGATTCCTCTATTGTGAGCTCGATGTCTTGAGTCTCACCTATGTTCTAAAGACGTTGTCTTTCTTGAGATTTTGAACTTGGAATAAGTCCACTCTTGCGCACTCCTTGTGCTATCTCTCCTGAGTTTTCAAACTGACTCAGATCTCCAAAGGGGCTTGACCCTTCTGCGTCTTCCTTAGAATAATTATGGTGCTCCTCCTGGCACACTCTGTGCTCAACCTCCTGAGCTTTGGAACTTGAAACAATTCTCGCCTCCACACACTCCTTGTGCTTGACTAGCCTTCAGATGGTTGTCTTTCAACACTTTGTCTGAGTGTTGGCCTGGTGCACTCCTTGCATAGGTCTTCCTCCAGAGTGTTCAACTACTCTGCCTCCTTGAGCTTCAACTGCTCGGACCTCAAAGGTCTATGTCCCTTCTGTCGCTCGAAGAGATGCAAGTGCCCTCTTGGAAACTTCTGCTCAAGCACTCCTTGTTGAGCCTACAAAGTGTTCAAAAACTTTGTGAATGTCTTCTCCTAGACACTTCCCTTATCTCTGAACTCGAAATAGAGTTCTTCTTGTGCACTCTTTTCACTCGCTCGATGCCCTCATGGTAGAGCTTCACAGAATCCCCAGTGATTATGTTTTCTCTCTATTCCCTCCCCTGCACAGTCTCACCTCCAAAGTATTCAGTAACTCCGAGGCTTCTTCCTGATTCTATGACTCCTCTGGTGCGCCCTCCTGGCATGTTCTTTCCTAAATTCTACAGAACTCAGATGTGCACTCTTTGCACTGGCTCATAGAGTCCTCAACACTCTCTCATGCAACTCCTTGCATTAAGACAAAAAGAACCGAGGCTGAAATCAAAGAAAACTCACAGACAATGAATTATGCCTATCCCTGCATATGGAATCTAACATACATCTACAACATATGCATATAAACACATAAAATACATTCATTCAAATACACATAAACACATAAAGATTCTCGTGCAGGAAAAATTGTTCTTTGTATTAATCTCAGAATGCATGTTTACAATGTGTACAAAAGCTCGGACTCCAACAGAGTATATACTCTCCTCTCTTCTCTCCAATCTATTTTCCAATCTATCTGCCTCTCTTCCTTATCAAAAATAAGATACAAAGGTATTTTACAAAAGAGGGGATCCTCGAGCCTTTCCCTCCATCTATGATCCGGATTATTTTCGGCACGAAATGAGAGCGGAGATATAATAAAGAAATGCACAGAGATATCGCGTATATCCAGTAATATAACAGAAATATATCAGAGATGCAACCATAAACACCGAGATACAGTAATACACGATTTCTA
>SNQJ01S0011103.1:170663-188238 GCA_010110895.2 Picea sitchensis
TAGGTCCACTATATTATTAAATAAGGCCCACTATGGTAGTTAAATATAATAAATGGGTAATTAGATATAATAAATGTAAGAGGACTTCTTAGAAGGTTCTGCTTCTAGAATATTCCTCCTCTAGAATGTTCTTAGGTGATGGTAGCACTATATAAAGGGGTTCAAGCAATGTAATGGGATATGAAGATAAGTTTTGTATTTGGAGCAGTAGCTCAATAGGAGGAAGCCCCCTTGAAGAGGCAAGTGAACATGAGAGGATCCCTTCCATACTATGATCCATTGTATGGTGTTTCCCTACCTCAAGGGTTTCTATAATAACGTGTGGTTTCTTTTATATTTTTCTTTGGATCTATTGTGATATTTCTATATTCAGTCTTTGGTACTTAATAGTAATAGAATAAGAGAACTTGCAAAATAACGCACATAGAACAAATAATTAAGAATGAATGGAATAATAACCTCCCATTCTCTCACCACTACATAAACTTGGTTCTTCCAGTCCCAATAGATACCTCGGATGAGACTTCATTTGTGCATGTAGGTGATGTTGAAAGGGTCGGTGTCTGAAGGATTTTGTTGGTCAAACGATAACTTGAACCTAGGGTCTTACAACCACATGCAACACTAACACACCCTACTCATCCTTTGAAAATTAAACCTAAATAGAGACCATAAACCTGATTTTCCCCATGATATGGCCCACAAAAAGAAATCCTAAGAAGGAACACATAGAGATAGAAAACTAAATAGAAATGGAGATAAAAACCAAAATTCATAAACACCTTCCCATCAAATGAATTTAAAATTCCTTCACCATAAGCTAGACCAACAAACTTTTCCATGTTCCTTTGAGAATCTTTCAAATTTGAAATATAATAATCGAAACCAACAAGGAACCCAAATGCAGAGATAACACTTACCAAGAGGTCAATCACCTTAAGGTCCTCATCACTTTGCACCCAATTTCAAACCTCAAGCACTCCATAATCCCACAAAGGTGACAATGATACATATCAATGCATTCAATAAATGGATCTGTGATAATGGATTGCATGCTGAAGAGACTGAGGGTTGTCCTCAATACTCCCATTTTGACGCAACATAGTTGATATGTTTGAGGTTGGATCATGTGGGGAGTTAATACTAATTAACGTGCCTTACCCATACCAAATCTTAAGGGATGTTGCAATGAGATCACCCCCCATTTTTTTCATATTCTCTTAAATATAGTTCAATGTCTTTATTAACCCATAGATCAACTTCAGAGTTCAATTCTCACTTCACATGATAGTATGAGGTTTTGTGAAATGTACTTGCCTCATTTTTAGCTCAAGTGATGATTACTACAAGCTTGTTATCCAATGGAGATATCTTCCTTAGCATTTCTTTAATGACCATTGGGGAATCCCAAATAACCATCAATGCTTTAACCTTCACTTATTTATCTAGAAGAAGACCACACAAGAATGCATATGTTTATGTGAAGCTTGTCCAAGACTCCAAGCATAAATAGCTGCTGTTTTTTTTCTAGGATCATAAAAAACTACATAAGTAGCTACCGTTTTTTTGTCTAGGATCATTTTGAATTCACATCTATTAAACATGTAGAGAAATAAAAAAATTCAAGCCCAAACTTTAGCATTTCAATTTATTTTTTTCATTTTAAGTTAATACATCTCTTTCATACAAAGTCTTTTCATATATAATTAATACAAATTTATGACATTGATTCTCAATTTTACAATGACTTAAGAATGTTAGATTTTTTTTTAATATTAAATTTGGAATTTCAAATTTTTTTCATTTTAATTTATTAACTTCTAGATACTTCAATATAATATATTTGACATAACTTTTCCACTTCTTTCTTAAGAGTTCGTTTCTTTAAATACAATTAATGATAAATTTTCACAACAAATTAAAATCGGCTAGTTTACATTCTATATTCTATGTGACATTCTTTATAAATTTCAGAATATCTTTTTCTTTTTAAGATTAAACTTTTCATTTTAAAAATTTTGAATATATATATTTTTTTCTTTGGGATTAAACTTTCCAAATTATATTTTTTTTTTGTTATTTTATATGTATATAAATTTTGTTTTCATTTTAATTTATTGATATAATCTGATGTGACAAATTTCCCTTGCTTTGCCTTCAATATAATAAACTTGACATAACTTTCAATTCTTTAAATATAATTAATATGATTTTTCACACTGAATTAAAATTGACTTGTTTACATTTTATATAACATTCTTTAAAAATTTCATCTTTTTGACATTAAACTTTTCATTTTAAAATTCTTGAAAATCTTTTTTCTCTTTGACATTAAACTTTTCATCTCAATTTTTCTCTCCCGCCTCAATATAATAGGTGTTTTTTCTTATTATTTGTTATGTATATTAATTTTGTTTTCATTTTAATTTAATTTATTGATACATTATATGAATGATGCGACAAATTTCCCATCACTGCTTAAAAACACCTATTTTTCTCCATTTAATTAGTAAAAAATGATGACAACCAACCCAAATTTCCCCTTGTGCTTTGTAAAAACACCTCATTTTTCTCCATATCACTAGTAAAAAATGATCACAACCAACCCAAATTAGACTATGAACATTCCATATGATATTACTTGAAAATGTCTTTTTAACGTACCTCAATTTTTTTCGATTTATTGATGTGACGAATGTCACAAATCTCCCTCAGTCCAGGTTGTAAAAACACCTGGCTTCTCCCTGGGTGGGAATTTTATCACTACGAGTTGAACTCTCAACCTGTCATATGACTTCACTTGAAAACCCCCGAGGGAGAAAGGGCGAAAGAAAACAGTAAGAGTTTCTGTCAAACAGAAAAAAGGAAAGAAAAATTGAGCTTTGACCGTCCTAACCTCACCCGCATCCTGCCCCACCTTCTAATCAAAACCGAGGGGTGCTGTGGTGAGTCGTTAGGGAGGCATAATTATAAGGTCTTGTCTTAGGATTCTGCCACCACCTGCACCGCACATGGACATAGACATTCCATCCACTCACAACCACCGTTTTTGCCATTGGAGTGCAGGTACTCCTTTGCTTGTATTTATTCATCCCCATGGGGGGAATTGAGAGTCACATTAGGCGCTGGATTTGAAGGGCAGTTTTCTCTTTCTCCTGAGATAACGAGGGCGGATTCTTCTCTGGTAGAGGGAGTTGTGAGATTGTTCGTGAAGAGATCGATCTGAAGAATGAGAGAAACCATCAGCAAATCCAGCAATGGCATGTCACCGTGCGCTGCTTGTAAGCTGCTGAGACGACGCTGTGCCAAGGATTGCATATTTGCACCATATTTTCCATCAGATGACCCTCACAAGTTCGCCAGCGTTCACAGGGTCTTCGGAGCCAGCAACGTGAATAAGATGCTTCAGGTAATATATCATCTCATCTTCTGTTTACAGGTGATTTGAAGCATAATTGGTAGTGATAATGAATAAATTGATTCAATGTGCAGGATCTTCCAGAAGAGCAGAGAGGGGATGCAGTGAGCAGCATGGTATATGAAGCCAATGCAAGGGTGAGAGATCCCATTTATGGATGTGTGGGTGCCATTTCCTCTCTTCAGCAACAAGTCGCCATTCTCAAATCTCAGTTGGCCCTCGCTCAGGCAGAAATTGTTCACCTCAAAATGCGCCAAAGCCAAACATCTCTTTCTGCTCTCTTCACCAACACCAACAGCAAGATTATGATGATGGATGAAGGTTCTTCACCTACCCATATGCTTGATTGATAGATATTATTTTGATGCTGCAAACCTTTTCTTCAAATTTCTCTCTAAAAAGGTTTGTAATATTTTTGGATCTTCTCACTATTTGAGAAATCTCAAGTTTAAGTTTATTATCTGGATGTTTCAAATTCACTTACTATTTTGAATACTGGTAAGAAAAGATGGATCTAAATGGATAGATAAGACAAATATTTACCTGGATGTTTGGATTCAGTCTATCACTCTAACATCCTAGAGTAAACAAAACAACTATCATCATAATAACAATACTTGTAGCAGCACCAGAGGGCTTTTTGGGCCATAAATTGTTGGTATGGACTCTGCTCATACTTCAGAGCTGTACAGAAGGAGAGTATGGACTGTGCCCAAACTTCAAAGCTGTACAGAAGTAGAGTATGTACTGTGCTCATATTTCAAAGCTGTACAGGAGAGAGTGAAACAGTTGGGCCATATGTCAATGGTTGGTTGTAGTGGATATTTTGGAAGTACTTTGGTATCTTAACAATATTTTTTGTAAATAGCAGTACCAGCAGGCTTCTTAATAAACGAGAAGCACCAAGTTTAACAGTGTGCCCGATGGGCGCCCATGTCTGGTTATTAACGACAAAGATTCCTGTATGACCTACCTGTTTGTAGCACAATCTAATCTAAGGATTTTCGGTGATTTATATAGAAATATAAGATAAATATCTTTGGCCCTACTTGCTTTCAATGTTTTTCGCAAAGTTTCATAAGAATCTTATAGTGCAGCTACAATGATGAAAGTATGCAGGTCCAATTTTTACTACATAGATCCATATATGATCCATTAAGTTCTTCGTGGCAGCTGGATATGGTTTATTTTTACTTATGGTAATTAATTTAAAATGTTATATTATTATAATTTGGAAAATAATTTAATATATTTTCATCTGTTGGTATTAAAAATAAATAGTTATACATACTTTTTTTATTACTTATGTTTAATAAAATGATAAATATTAATAAATGTTTGTTTAAATTGAATTTGATATATAATAAGATAAATTTGTGGTAAAAATATCAAATTTTATAAGATTTTGACAGAAATATTAAGCAGCATGATAAAAAAACTATTCTCATCTAAATTTCATGTATGGTAGAAAGATGTTTAAATTTTATTTGGGTTTTTCTCACTTATAAAAATTATGGAAATTTTGACTATATGCATTTCAGAAATCTGTCAACTGTATACTGTATAGAAGTTTGGTACAAGATTAGGTAGCTCTTAATTCAGGATTTAGAACATGGATTAAGTTTTTTAAAGAAAAGAAGGAAACCAATTCCTAAAATTCAAAAACTTTTCTTCATACACACATAAGGGCTTTACACTCATTGAACCTATCAGAATTTGAACATGCCTTGTTTGCATGGCACCATTTATGCAACTATATAGATCCAGGTTTAAAATGAATTTATGCTACTTTTATTTTACTAGCAAAACCACATTAAAAATGGTTGGTGTATGCCCATAGACATATTATGTTAGTTAATTGTTTTTTTAAATGCAATTACATTAGTTAAAGCTCATATGTGTGTGATTCTTGTAAAATTTTTAGGAAAAACTACAACTTTTAGGTAAAAGACAATTGTTTGATATTATAACTATCATTTTAAGAAAACCATTACATTATTTAAATTAGGATAAAAGTTAAAATTTTGGAGTTGTCTAATCTTGTAACAAACTTCCTTCTAATTGTTTAAATGAAATTTGGATCATGATAAATTTGGCCTTACAACATGTGTTATGTCACTTTTCATAATAAAGAAAAACAAGCTTAGAGAGATAACACTTTCCCTCACATATACAAAAGCATTACCTATCCTAACAATTATTTTTTCTAGAGATGATTAATATTGACAATGAAAAACATCTATTAATCTATTCTTTAATATTACTCAATCTCCTAAAAATAAACTTGTTAACACTTAATAAATAAATATATAATTAAAATAAATTTATATTATCTTTATTTTATTTATAAACCAACATAATATAAATATATTTAAAAATTTTTTTTTATTAAAAAAATCATTTTATCTCTTAATATTATTAAAACAAAATTAATAACTTATATATTACATTAAAATTAAACATCTCAACTAATATACTAAATTAAACATCTCACTTTCTCCACTTAGTATAATAGTATGAAGCATGCATGCACATAGTTTGAGTGAAGATTACTCATTATCAATTTGCTCATCACCTTAGAAGGAAAAATTATCATCACTAGTGATTGTACATAATATGCCAACGTTTTCTATTAAATATTGTAATGGGAAGAGGATGTACCTTTCAATTAACCAACCTAACATCTTCCTTAACCTTATGACAAACAAGCCCATAAAACCAAAGCCCTATGGCCCTTAAAATCATTGAATGGTGAGAGAAAAGGTTTTATGGCCCTTAAAATCATTGATTGGTGAGAGAAGAGGTTTAATAATTTTCTTACATTATTACCTTATAAAACTAATGTGTATATGTTCATGGTGTCACTCTTCACTCTTGTATATGGAAGTTTATCAAATTATTGTTTTTATGCTCATGGGCCACTCTTCTCTCTTTTCTATGGCACTAAAGTAGTTCTATTATTCAAATATAAATTTTAAATTAATTAGTACCAAATGGTGTTTATTTTTTTTTTAAAAAGAGTCTATTAGAGTGAACATATTTTTAAAATACAAATAATTGTTAGTATAATTAATTAATTGGTTGCTTTAAAAGTGAGTGGTATTAATGATTTCAATTGCAAATGTGGAAAATTACAATGAACACTCCACAACTTGTTGGAAGCGCTTTCCCAAAAGAGAGTTTGAGGTGGGAAAAGTGAACTTTTCTTATAAGCTAGCATTTTGTATTACCTGTCAGAATTTGAAATTACAAAATATATCAATGACATTGGTGTTGAGGTTTCCAACAAAGGAAAATAGCCCCACCACCATGTGTGAAAGTCCCAAAAAACTATGCTAGGGTAGCTAGATAGAGACACTATTACAAAGTTTAAACCAAAATAAGTAGCCCTTGGTCTATGAGCATACCAAAAAGGATGGCCATGAGATCTTACTAGCCATGATGAAACTAGGAGGACCAAAACAGAACAAGCCATGAAGATCTATTTACTAAGATAACTATGAGGAAAATCATCGGTTATTTGGGAACCATAATAGCTTGAATTAAATACTCATCGTTCTGTCGTTGTTGTGGATCTTCCACGCCAGATTCCAAGAGCCAGTCCAACCTTTTCTCCATCAATTCTTTCCTGAAATGTTTTTCATCGTTGTCCCTGTGAAGTGTTAGTATGAGGTCGCGTTGAGCATCAATGAAACTAGGATGAGGGGTGGTGGGGTTTGGGAATTAGAGGCAATGTCTGGGTGAGGGATAGTGGGGCTAGAGGATGAGGGAGGGTTGAGGGTTGGTTGAAGATATTCCACAACGGTGACATGGGGAAGGGTTCGATGGTCCATTCCAGAGTGACGAGAAAAATCACAACCAAAGCCAAGCGACTGACGATCACGATGACCATGACCACGAAGATCAAAATGACTACCACTTGCATGTCTCGACCTGCCTCGTTCTTAGGGCATGAAAGCAACCCAAGGTCGGTAGAGATGAAACCTAGTGAGGAAAAAAGGAAAATTTGGAGCAAGGAAGAGAGACCAAAGATGAAAAAGGATGGATACGATAGCCGAGATAGACCAGAATGAGCTCAAAGCGGGATAAAAGATAATTTATGAAGCCATCATGACCCAGATGACAATTGTCTGACTACAATACCATTGAATCTTGTAGTCCATCCCATTCTCATGAGAGAGATCCATAGCCAACTCCAAATGGAGGGAGAGCAGAGGGAGTAGGTAGGTTTGAATTTAATGGTTGTCGACGATCGTCGATCTCGAGGATGAGAGGGGAGGCCTCGACGTGACCCATAACCTCGGTGGAAACCTGATCTTGTGGCACCCCATCCAGGGCGAGGTGGGAAAAGTGACTTAACAATATGGAGGAAATCATATTTTATGTTGAATAAAAATAATTAAATTAAATTGTTTAAGTTATTTTATTATCTTGATTTTAATGTAATTATGGTTTTGTTTTACATGTAGATTTTTATTAAACTATGGCATAATAATTTGGTTAATCACAATTAAAAGGTTCCCTATGGGATACTTCTTTTGGAGATGATGCTTTTTTGTTTAAAGTTTTTTTAGTTTCGAGTCTTAGAGTTCTACTTGTAAAATTGAAATATTGAAATAAAACCAATTTTAAAATTAAAATTAAAAGTTATACAAGTATTGAAATGTAACTGTAAAAGTGAGAGTTGAAGAAGTAAATCTAAAATAAAATATTGAAGTAAATACTACACTATTTATGAAATAAGATTGCTAAATTCTTTTGAATTCAAGTTTCTTTTGACTACAAATATTAACATATGTGTATGCTTTATTAAAAAAAGGGTGGGCCATGCAAGCATCAATTGAAAAACAAAGATTACAAAGGGTGACTTAGGCCAAAACACCTACAAATTCGATTCTGAAAGTTAAAACCTAGGATGGAAACTATAAAATCACCCAAAATCATAAATTCATACAATACTTATAAACAAATAACATAACATAACCAATATGACCCAAGGCATGAGCTCAAGTAGAAAGCACTAATAAGTGACTAGGCCAATCGCAGGAGGAATCTGATCATGGTCATTTGAGAGTGGGCCTTAACTATTAAGAACTAAATTCCCAACACCTAGATACTTTACTACCTTGTGTATTCCCTTGCTTATAATCAAATTACAACACACAAAATTAAATATATTGGCTGAAAATAAAATAGTGGAAGAAAAATATGGAAAGCCAAACTTTACACAACGCACATAAAATTTCCCCTTCAAATAATATTTTCATTAAATAATGACTCCAAGCTTATAAGGTCTTCCAAACTGGGAAAACAATCGATTGAGAATAGAAACATAAATCTACAACAAACTCCTACAACCCAATACCTATTCTCCTATTGTACAACCCTATATTGATGTCCTATACAAACTGTATGCATCCCCAATAGCTTGTATAACACGTATGTTTGGGCACACTATTACATATTGTAAAAATTTCAACATTCTATTTGTGACGTTATGGACAAAATTGGCCATACTGTCGAAAAATAGAGGAAATTTTAATTTTTTTTCCATATTGCCCGATAACGTCGCAAGTGTGACATCATACAAACAAATGTCTCTATTGCGACGAAGACGTCGCTATTGTTACGCCATTGGACTATTGCCGCTCTTTCCACGTTGGTAAAATAGTCGTCGCAGTTGCGACGTTATTGAAACTAGGTTTTCCCCCTCCAACGATCACCTAGTATTTGACCAAGTCAATTTTGATTTGGTCAACTATCGTCAGAATTGCGACGTTATAAAATATATAAATATGTTTCATTTTATAGATGTTGCGACAAGATTTCTATAATAACGACACTTCAAAAAGGGTTTGCGGGTTTTCTTGGCAAACAAAAAACATTTATTTTTTTCAGTATATGTCTGTGGGGAAGAATGTAAAAAAACATTAGAGCTAGGAAAATAATTAAAGAGGCTAAAAAGGGTGATGGTAAATGTTATTTCCCTTGCAAAAATTGTTGTACTAGACATTCCGAAAGAGTTTTAATAACAACAGTTAAAAAATTTGTAGAAAATATGGGCACATGGACGGGAGATCAAATGAATATCGTCCCATGGTAATTAGCTATATATACATTCATTATTTGTTTTAATATTTATTGTATTCTCAAAATTTTATATTGTTTTATACATGCACTAATTTTTCATGATTGTTTGTAATTATAAAGTTAGATTTTCCCCCGAACTTTATGCACAAAGTACCAAGTAGTAGCATAAATGATGTTGTAGTACAAGATGAAGAACTTGAAGGAAATAATGAAGATCAAGTTAATGATCTCGTGGAAGTAGATGACAATAATAACATAGTTCAAGATGATGGGACAAATCAAATGATTCAAGACTTATCCGGTCATCCAAATGAGGATCATGGGGACAATAGTGATGGTATTTATGATGAACCTCTAATTGAAAAGGAAAATAAACAAATTTATAAAGGGTCAAGAGCAAATCTTCTCTCCACTACATTGTTGTTGGTGAACTTAAAATTTACAAATCATTTGTCGAACACTTGTATGACACAGATCCTAAGGTATGTAATATGTTTCTTCACATCTACATAAAGGTCGACTTTTCCCCATTTTTTTAGTGTTAATTAATGTGTAAAATAAAAATGCAATATTTACAATTACTATTCTTTATATTAACTATTTTTTTTTTTTATGTTTTATATTGTTAGGTGAATTTTTGTTACCCTTGTCAAATATTTTACCTCGTACATATCGAGATCTACATGCCATTATGAAAGACATTGGAATGGAGTATCAAAGTATAGATGCATGTTCTGATGATCATATTATATATTATGGACAACATGTGTCGAAAATAGAATGCTCGGTATGTGGTATCAGTAGATATCAAACCGATCAAGTAACAAAAATGGTCCCTCCAAAGGTTCTCCGACATATTCCCATAGTTCCACGTTTGCAGCAACTGTTCAGGTGCCAAAGCATAGCACAGTTTATGGATTACCATGCACGAAAGAGAATTGAAGATGGCGTTCTTCGAATGCCTGCAGATGGTTATGCATTTAAGGAAATTGTTGCAAAATGGCCAGAATTTACAGATGAACCTTGTAATGTTAGGATTTCATTGGCAACTGACGGTGTTAATCCATTTGGAGAGCTTCGATCTGTTTACTCAGTATGGCCTATTTTTTTTTATCAAAAATAACAATCCTCCTTGGATGTCAATAAAGAGGGAGCACATAATGTTGACAATGATTATTCCAGGTATTTGTTTACATTAATTTTTCGAATTTAAATTTTTCATTTTTCTCTTTTTTTGCATAACATCTTTTATTTATTTATTTACGTATATATACATATCATGGTAGTAATTTTGTGTAATTTCAAACAATTAGGTAAGTACCAAGTTAAATATATGAATGTGTATATCGAGCCTCTTATTGATGAGCTACTAAAGTTATGGGAGGGAATCACTATGTATGACATCTGTAAACCAATTGGGCAGAAGAGATTTCAATGTCATGGAATACTTTTATGGACAGTTCATGATGCCCCAGGACTAACACATTTTTGTGGTATGTAACGCTCCATATTGCACGCTTGAATAGTATATAATTAATTGATTATATCATGCATGTTGTTTAAATAATCATTTCGTATATATATATATATAATTCACATTAATCCATATGTTGCAAGTCTTCAAACAAAGGGTAAATTTGCATGTCCAGTTTGTGGTCCTAAGATGAAATCTTGTCGGTCAAAATTTTTAGTAAAGGAGGTGTTTGATGAGTATAGACACTTCCTCTCTAAGAACCATAAGTATCGTACTACTGAAAAATATATTTTCAATGGGAAACAAGAGATTGGACTAAAACCACAAAGAATGAAACCTCGCATATGACATAATTAATCCTCAAGGTCCGCATTTTGTTTATGTATGGTAAATGGAATCAAGTTTTGAAATTTTATTTTTATTATTCATTTTATTTTACCGCATTTGATAAATAGTTTTCTGATTTTTTTTATGCTTCATCAATGTCGTCGTCGTGAAGGTAGTAATAATGGGCTTCCACGAGGAATGAAATGTTATCCCACTTAATTCCTTAGGTTTCCTTACTATAAGGACCTAAAAATAGTTCATTTATTTGATACAATGCATATCGGGAAGAATGCAATAGAAACATTATGACAAATCATAGATGGCGGGAGGGATAAAGAAAAAATTGTCAAAATTTGTAATGACATTCGGGAAGCCAATCATGCAATGCAAAGTGTGATCTGATCAAATAACGCTGGAGACCAAAATAACCTTCCATGGTTATTAACAGAGCAACAAAGCAATGGTGTAAAAGAGGTCATTCAAAAAATTAAATTTCCCACAGGTTTTTGTTCAAACATAAAGAATATCTTAACGAAGAAAGGTGAATTTGGTGGGGTAAAAACACATGATTGGCATACCTTAATTAAGGTAATTAATCATTTTAGTATTCATATTTATATATTGGTCGTATACATTTTTTTGAGATTTTTATTTTTTTGTCTAGTTTTGAACAAGTAACGATTCGTTTTTATTGTTACAGTACGTTCTACCTCTATCTCTCCTAAACGAATTTGAAAAAAATGTCAAGCAAGTTATATATGATCTTGGAAAATACATGAGGTAAGTAGCTGCAATATATATGCAAAAAAAAAAAAATCAATTTTTTGTTGTACTTGATGACATGTGTTTTACTTGTAATGTAATATGTATTTATATGTTTTGTTGAAACATGTTATTTTCTTGCGTTGTGATTTGTAGATGGTTGTCATTGAAAGAAATCCATGAAGATTATATAAAGTGTTGGAAGAGAGAAATTCCTCGACTAATGTGTGAAATGCAGAAGTATCTACCTCCAACATTTTTCAATGCACAAGAACACTACCTCATACTACCTCAATGCACAAGAACACTACCTCACTAGTGCTCACTATGTGGGGTCAGTGCATGCCATTTGTGGTGGTTGCATTAGAAGTTCCATGAAATTTCAAGAGAGTTTCAATAAAGATTATACAGATGGAAACAATGACAATTGAAGCTTTTGCGACATTAAATCGACTTGGTAATTCAATAATCAAACCCTCCTTAAGTATTATGCGGGGACATCAAACATCCTTAAGTATCGAAACCCTCCCATGCCTTCAAGGCAACTATTTAGTCTAACCATGTCAAATTTTGATGCATATGAGCACAGATTGAAAACATTTCAACGTTAGCCCCATTCACTACTCACTGTGCACAATCGGTGGAAGAAATTTGTGATGGGTGTATTTGAAGTTGCATGTCAAATTTCAAGATAGTTCTAACAATGATTCTATAGAAGGGAATGACGAATGACGACAATGAGAGGTGCAACATGATG
Source organism: Picea sitchensis (assembly GCA_010110895.2). Lineage (NCBI taxonomy): Eukaryota > Viridiplantae > Streptophyta > Pinopsida > Pinales > Pinaceae > Picea > Picea sitchensis. Next base: position 183,492 of record SNQJ01S0011103.1, read on the forward strand.
AACGTTGATGAAAATATGGATGATCTCAAATATTATGTGGGGACATCATACATCCTTGAGTCTTGAATCCCTCCCATACCATCAAGGCATGTGTCTAGTCTAACCATGTCAAATTTCGATCCATACATGCACATATTGAAGAAATTTCAACGTTGGCCCCATTCATTAGTGCTCAATATGCGGGGTCGGTGCATGACATTTTTGGTGGTTGAATTGGAAGTTCCATGACATTCAAGAGAGTTCCAACAAAGATTCTACGGATGGAAACAATGACATTTGAAAAATATGAGATGCCCATTATGAACGTTGTTGCAAACATGGATGATCTCAAATATTATGTGGCCGAGACATCAAACACCCTTGAGTCTTGAAACCCTCCCATACTGTCAAGGCATGTGTCTAGTCTAACCATGTCGAATTTTGATGCATGCATGCACAGTTTGAAGAAATTTAAACTTTGGCCCCATTCACTGCTCACTATGTGGGGTCGGTGCAAGATGACATTTGTGGTGGGTGAATTGAAGCTTCTGTGACATCAACTTGACTTGGTAATTCAATAATCAAACCCTCCTTAAGTATTATGCATGGACATCAAACATCCTTAAGTATCGAAACCCTCCCATACCTTCAAGGCAATTATCTAGTCTAACCATGTCAAATTTCGATGCATACGGGCATAGATTGAAAACGTTTCAACGTTGGCCCCATTCACTGCTCACTGTGCGAGGTGGGTGGAAGAAATTTTTGATGGGTGTATTTGAAGTTCCATGTCAAAATTCAAGATATTTATGACAATGATTCTATAGAAGGGAATGACGAATGATGAAAATGAGAGGTACAACATGATGAACATTGATGCAAATGTGGACGATCTCAAATATTATGTGGGGACATCATACATCCTTGAGTCTTGAAACCCTCCCATACCGTCAAGGCATGTGTCTAGTCTAACCATGTCAAATTTCGATGCATACAGGCACATATTGAAGAAATTTCAACGTTCGCCCCATTCACTAGTGCTCACTATGCGCATTCGGTGCATGACATTTGTGGTGGTTGAATTGGAAGTCCCATGACATTTCAAGCGAGTTCCAAAAAATATTCTATGGATGGAAACAATGACATTTGACAAATATGAGACACCCATTATGAACATTGTTGCAAACATGGACGATCTCAAAGATTATGTGTTCGGGACATCAGACATCCTTGAGTCTTGAAACCATCCCATACCATCAAGGCATGTGTCTATTCTAAACCATGTCGAATTTCGACGCATACATGCACAGTTTGAAAAAATTTCAACGTTGGCCCCATTCACTGCTCACTATGTGGGGTCGGTGCAAGATGACATTTGTGGTGGGTGAATTGAAGCTTCTGCGACATCAACTCGACTTGGTAATTCAATAATCAAACCCTCCTTAAGTATTATGTGGGGACATCAAACATCCTTAAGTATCAAAACCCTCCCATACCTTCAAGGCAACTATCTAGTCTAACCATGTCAAATTTCGATGCATATGGGCACAGATTGAAAACATTTCAACGTTGGCCGCATTCACTTCTCACTGTGTGAGGTCGGTGGAAGAAATTTGTGATGGGTGTATTTGAAGTTCCATGTCAAATTTCAAGATAGATTCGACAATGATTCTATAGAAGGGAATGACAAATGATGACAATGAGAGGTGCAACCTGATGAATGTTGATGCAAATGTGGATGATCTCAAATATTATGTGGGGACATCATACATCCTTGAGTCTTTAAACCCTCCCATACCGTCAAGGCATGTGTCTATTCTAACCATGTCAAATTTCGATGCATATAGACACATATTGAAGAAATTTCAACATTGACCCCATTCACTAGTGCTCACTATGCGAGGTCAGTGCATGATATTTGTGGTGGTTGAATTGGAATTTCCATAACATGTCAAGAGAGTTCAAACAAATATTCTTTGGATGGAAACAACGACATTTGACAAATGTGAGACGCCCATTATGAATGTTGTTGCAAACATGGACGATCTCAAAGATTATGTGGCCGGGACATCATACATCCTTGAGTCTTGAAACCCTCCCATACCTTCAAGGCATGTGTCTAGTCTAACCATGTCAAATTTCAACGCATACATGCACAGTTTGAATAAATTTCAACGTTGGCCCCATTCACTGCTCACTATGCAGGGTCGGTTCAAGATGAAATTTGTGGTGGGTGAATTGAAGCTTCTGCGACATCAACTCGACTTGGTAATTCAACAATCAAACCCTCCTTAAGTATTATGCAGGGACATCAAACATCCTTGAGTATCGAAACCCTCCCATACCTTCAAGGCAACTATCTAGTCTAACCATGTCAAATTTCAATGCATACGGGCACAGATTGAAAACATTTCAACGTTGGCCCCATTCATTGCTCACTGTGTGGGGTCGGTGGAAGAAATTTTTGATGGGTGTATTTGAAGTTCCATGTCAAATTTCAAGATAGTTCCGACAACGATACTATAGAAGGAAATGACAAATGATGAAAATGAGAGGTGAAACATGATGAAAGTTGATGCAAATGTGGACGATCTCAAAGATTACGTGGGGACATCATACATCCTTGAGTCTTGAAACCCTCCCATACTATCAAGGCATATGTATAGTCTAACCATGTCAAATTTTGATGCATACAACCACATATTGAAGATGAGTCATACATCAGACATCATACATTGATGATCTCAAATATTATGTGGTCAGGACATCAGACATCCTTGAGTATTGAAACCCTTCCATACCGTCAAGGCATGTGTCTAGTCTAACCATGTTGAATTTTGATGCATACATGCATAGTTTGAAGAAATTTCAACATTGGCCCCATTCACTACTCACTATGCGGGGTCGATGCAAGATGACATTTGTGATGGGTGTATTGGATGTGCCATGACATTTAAAGAGAGTTATGAAAAATAATATTCTATAGATGGAAATTAAGAATGATGACAATGAGACATCCATTATATTGAACGTTGATGCAAACATGGATAATCTCAAATATTATGCAGGGACATCAAACATCCTTAAGTATCGAAACCCTCCCATACCTTCAAGGCAACTATCTAATCTAACCATGTCAAATTTCGATGCATACATGCACATATTGAAAACATTTCAATGTTGGCCCCATTCACTGCTCACTGTGTGGGGTCGGTGGAAGAAATTTGTGATGGGTGTATTTGAAGTTCTCACTTGGGGCATCTACTCTTTTATCCTTATCACAATGGACCTACATGTCACTCTACCCATCTATCAAACTCTTTAGTTGACAAGTATGCTGCTATTTTTTACTTTTAAAATAACCCAAAGAACAAAAGAACAAAGTGAGTGACCCAGAAAACAAAGTAGTGGTGTTCTAAAATCTATATAACTCATATACTATCCTAGGTAAACTATCACCAAGAACGACCATTTATATATCAATATCCTAAAGATGAGGTTGAATAATTACTTGTCATTATTGAATAATTGGTATAACATAACAATGTCGAAAAATACACACAATTATTAATGCATACAACTTAGAAAAATATGGTGTACTCATGATGGTACAAAATCATGAAATCATTCCAATGGAACCAATTTTGAATTATTGGACTCTAAAAATTCTTGACCTCACAACTATGCACATTTGATAGATAGATTTGGCAAGCAAGGCTTAAATATTGGTTATCCAACTATTAGAAAAAGAGATATTATGCGTATATGTTAAAAACCTATACACATTCCAAGCTAAAATGGATACAATTGGACCAAAGATGGGCATTTTTGTTAATTTGAGGCTTAAAAAAATGGTCCATGTGACATTGCTAAAAAATTCTCTAATCATACACACTACAAGATAATGTAGTCCCTTAAGTCATAATATCAACCCAATTAATATTTTTAATGTCCTTCAACCTCCAATAGATCTTCCAACTAACTTTGGAATCAATTTTTATTTAGGAGAAGGCCAAAATAAAGAGTTTTGCAAGAGGTTATTTAGGGGTTTCTAAGCACGAGCAAAGGGAAGCTTTGGAGAAGTATTTTTGCTACAAAATAAGAAGTAACATCCTTAAAAGATATTCATATTGAGAGAGGTCAACTCATAGTAATTTCAATATGGTATCTTCCTTTGGATCTTTGCTAGCAGCCATTGCCACATTTGAATAAAAGGTATTAAATCTAATTATAATTTTCAAGAACTTAAAGTTTGTCTTATCTATAGATTCTCCCAATTATAATTTACAAATGTTTAGTTTTTCTATGTGTAAATTTTTAAGCCCATACAAACTACAATCACACTTCAAAACCTATTATCGTTGAGCATTCCACCAATACCAAGCACCTCATATGTTTTGACCAAACTAAAATATTAGCCAAAACTGAACACTATTTGACTAGGATCATTAGAGAAGCAATTGAAATTGAGAAGTTATTTTCTTTTTACATTTTTACTCCCTATTTAACCTTCCTCACCCTCTTTCCTTCATTCAAATTTATTCATTTGTATCCTCTTTTTTTCGTTTTCTTATTGATTCCTCTATGGTTTGTTGGTTTCTTTCCTCACTTGATGCCATTTCTGTAATGTCCCCACTTTGGGACATCATCACAGGGCAGAGATTTATGATGACCAGAGTAGCCAGATGGATGCTAGAGCGAGTACAGGGGTATTTGAGAGGCATTGTGGGGTCCATCTTGCATTGATGATCACATTCCATCATTATGA
>SNQJ01S0011103.1:198320-214355 GCA_010110895.2 Picea sitchensis
TTAATACATTATACAAGTTAACCATGGAGGATACTCACCACTTCCTTCCAACATGGCACATATCCCTTCTACCCCTAGCCAAGGGTATCATACAAATACACCCTCTTCTTCAAAACAATTAAACATGCAACCTTACACCTCATGTAGGATGTGTGATGAGCACATGCCCTACATGTGACAACTTGAAGAGTAAATCCTTAGATAATTTGTAAAACTTAAAGACTCTCTTAGGAAACCCTTCCCTCCTCAATGTGTTCCCCATGCCAGACCTCCAACCTTACCTCAAATACTTTCTCCTTTAGCACCTAATGTGCCTCCACCCAACTAGTGTAAGACAAATAGGTCTTCCCCTCCTCATATAAGTTCTCCTAGAACTAATCACATAAGCATGGATGATAACCTTTTCCCTAAATCAAATAAATGGTACAATTATCATAATCTCAACACTCACAACTCGAATGAATGTCAATTCCTTCGACAGAAGAACTCTTCTTCTTCCCAAAAAGTCTCATGATCTCCCTTTTTCCAAGTTACTATGACTTGACAGTGCACTTCTCCTAAACAAGATGATGCATCTAAACTCAACACTTCTTTAAGACAAAATATGCTTCCTCAAACTACCGAAATTACTCCTCCTCTTGAACCTAGGTCAACATAAAAAACCATCAAGTCACTCCCTCTGACACAAGCATTGGGTGATGTACCTCTAGAGTCCCCTTAGACCCACTCTTACCTCATAGGTTGCCTCAACATAACATCTCAAAACTTAGAGACCTAGACTTCTATAGGGCATTGTCATTGTGATGGGTGATTCACCTTAATGACCCCTCTCCCTTCCTCTCATCCACATTTTCCTAAAGGGTGGAACTATTCTGAACCTTTCTAGAGAACCTAACTCTTCTATCCTTCTATTTCTTTCCCTACCTTGAATCGCTTAAGGAAATGCCTTCCATATTTGATATTCTCTTCTCATATCCTAGATTATCATGCTCATGTTCCCTTTCTTTCTCTATTTTCCCTTGTCCCTCAAACACTGAAGAAAATACTCATCTCCCTTCACCTATTTCTTTGGTCACTCTATCAGTGGCATAGTTCTTTCTAGGTCATTATCTCAAGTACAACCTTACTTGACATGAATTTTCCATGGTGAGGGATAACCACCACTACCTTGGTCTTTGTCTCAAGATACCAATTTGTTAGTCACATTTCATAACCTATAGTTGTGGAATCATCTATGTGGATTCAACATATCTTTGTAAAGCCTCCTGATTTTTATTGAACAACCTGCATTCTTTGAAACCCTAATTTGGAAATGCACACTCAAATTAGCGAAACATCTTGATATTCCAACTCTTCCATGCTCTTAGGCTGCTTTCCCTGATCATATATAATGCCTCTACATGGACCTATTGTGATTAGCATGGATCCAACTCTGAAGACTTGTTGATTCATCCCAAGGCATCTTCATTGGCATAGTTCCAATCATACCTTCAACAATTCAACCCTACAACCTCAAATACGTTTTCATCACAACTAGGGCAAGGGAGGCATCATCCCCTTTGAGTGTACCACGATATCTCTACTTAGATTTATCATTGATATATATTTTATGGTAGTAGATATAGTGTTTTTTTTCTTATGTATATATATATACCTTCAACAATTCAACCCTACAACCTCAAATAAGTTTTCATCACAACTAGGGCAAGGGAGGCATCATCCCCTTTGAGTGTACTATGATCTCTCTACTTAGATTTATCATTGATATATATTTTATGGTAGTAGATATAGTGTTTGTTTTCTTATATATATATATATATTGGATATCACACACACACACACACACACACATATTAGAGATCACATTCAAATCTTGTCTAACGAGAAATTTGAGCTACATCTGTCCAGACATGGATTACTCTTGGAGATCCATCACAACTCTTTTATTCAGCAAAAGTAGCTTCAACATATTTTATTGAACCCAACTAACTTTAACACCTACAACAATGAATTGCAAGTGATTTCCTTCCATACTTCTCTCTGCATGTTCCAGCATTAGTGTTTCTAGCTTGTTACCCCCTAACATCTAGGAGTAACTAGAGGAGATTTTTCTCCTATGATCCATATCGCATACTTATGAGGTTGAGGGGTCTTCTTCATCATGGATGGGTATTTTAACAAAAGGGATGGTTCTTTGGCTATCGGCCCAAAATTAAGCTTATAGGGCACTGGTCCCTAAACTAGGCCTTAAACCATGATCTAGGAGGATCCTCGGGTCCAGAAAATGCTCAAAAATAAAAGTTATCGGAATCAGACGAAACCAATTCCATTGCATCCATCTAGTCTCATTGATTCCGTCCATATATTTACTTCCTCAAATGGAAACAGTATGCGAAATTTATCGCGTTCTAATCAAATTCCCAAACATGCAAAAAGTCAATAGTCAAAGTCAACGTTGACATCAACATGAAGTCATCATGATGATGTGGCATCATTTGGAGGTGACACATGGAAAATGATCGTACAATGACATGGTAGAGGATTGGTTTGTTGACTGGGCAGACGTGGGCAAATGATTGCTTGATAATTGTCACCATCATGGGTGAATTAAATGGTGCCACATGGCACCCCTTTATTGGTTGTAGTGGTAAAAGGTATTTGGACTCCATCAGAGTCGAACCTGCGACCTTCGAGCATGGGTGAAGTGTTTTGGGTAGGGTCAGGCTACCAACCCACCCACGATAGAACTTAACATATATGGGCGCTTTATATTAATTAAAGTGTAAGTGTGGTTTGGGCGGAGGCGGAAAGGACTGGGGTCTAGCCCCAACCCGGGATCTTGTTTCTTGTCCATATAACCATGACATAGCCTTGGTACATTGCACATCAACTACCGCATACATTCCAACCTCGACGCTTTACACCATACCACAAGGCAAGGCATGATCAACGAGACCAACACTCAACCAACCGTCGGACCAGGGGACTACCACCATGAGACCAGGAGTGGTGACCACGTTCAGGGCTGATTGGCGAGGGATTATCTGCCCGATCGGGCCCTCGGTCTTGTGCATGCGCCATATGACCAGCAGTGTTCAGAGGAGGGGTCAGCGGGCAGAACCCATGTGGGTTGGTGCTTGGCCATATGGACTCATATGACCCTGGAAAAGGGGCGTGCACCCAACCTTTAGGGGATTAATTCAATTTTTATAATAGAGTGATTATTTTTCTATAGTTTTGGCCCATATTGGGCCTTTTTGGAGATTTCTTGGCCATTTGGAGGGGGATTTGATCCCAAAAAGTGGCCAGATATTTGTGGGAAGTTGGGGTTCCATAACTGAGCCTAAAAACTATATAAACCAAGCCCTTTGAGCTTGTGAGGGTAATTTTTGTATGAAGGGAATGTGAAGAGCAGCTTGGCTAATGGCCCATTTCTCATGTTTTAAGGGGCATTGAGTCATGTTTTGAGAGGAGATAGTTGAGGCATGTGTGCATATGCATAAGGAGGTCTTGTACAAAAGATCAAAATCATGTTTGTAACAACAAAGAACAATTTTAAAGAGAACTTGAGAATTAAAGATCAATAAATCGGTCCTCCGCTTGGAAGCGGGACCGGGGACGTAGCCACACATTGGTGAACTCCGTTAACAAGTTCTTTATGTCTATTTATCTTTATTATTGTTGTTATATTCTCTTATTTGCAGCATGGTTAATGATGGATTAACTATTTAATCATTCATGAGCTTCAAGTTAATGTCATTTTGTTATTAATACCTTTCATTTTTGGATCAAGTATTTTGGTATCAGAGCTTTGGTTTTATTGGAAGGTTTAACAAGTGCAAGATTGGATGCTCACAAGATCCAAATCTCGGAGAGGAGAAGGATCATTGGCTGAATTCATTTCAGAGATAGAATGCGTGTTGAGGAAGAAAAGAATGGCAACTGAAGAAGAAACTTCTCCACGAACTAGAAAGTTCAAAGAAGCATTTTTCTCCATGTCAGAAATGGTCAAAGTGTTATATGACGATTTCTTGGAGAAAAAGAAACTTGTTCTAGGAGAACCTTTTATGAAGGGGAAAAGTGAAGGGAAAGGAGAATCTTCAAAGCCTCCTCCTTCACCACCTTCACCACCTTCTTCTCCTTCTTCTTCAAGTTCTACTTCAAATGCTAGTTCTAATTCTACTACACATACTATACAAAAGCATACACATAAGCATAAGTCCGACATGCCTTTGTTAAATCTTGATGTTAAGTTTGAGTTGCCTTTGTATGATGGGGAACTAAATGCAGAAAAGTTAGATAATTGGATAATACAAATTGAAGTATATTGTAGGATACAAAAAATCATAGATGAGGAGACTATGATCCAGCTTGCTAGTCTCAAGATGGGAGGAACTGCCCTTGTGTGGTGGGAAAGCAGGACAAAAAAAGATCTTAAAAATTTTGGTAAGACTCTCTCTTCATGGCTTGATTTTACATATTCATTACAAAAGCAATTTTATCCTTGTTCATGGAAAAACTCTCTCTCTCTCTTCATGGTAGAATTTTAGGCAGTTAAAGGGACAAATTGTTCAAAGTTGTACACAGGAGTTTCGAAAAAGAGCTTTATTGTTGGGAATACCATTGGATACTCAAGAGACATTGCTTAAGTACATAGGTGGTTTTCATATCTATTTAAGACATACCATTCTTATGTTTAATCCAACTAGTTTAGATGAGGTGTGTGTGCAAGCGACTCATCTTGAATCTAGAGGCAAGAATGTTAATGTTGATTTTGTAAAACCATTTAAACCTATTGAAGGAAAATTCAAAAGAAAGGTTAAAGAGAAGTTTAAAGGGAAGCATACTAATACATTAAAGAAGGAAAAACCTACATGCACTCATTGTAATAGAAAAGTCCATAGTTTGGATCGATGTTGGATCCTTTACCCAGAATTGAAACCAACAAAGTTTGGAAATAAAGGGAAGCCAAAGACTACTGCAATAGCTCAAACAGACTTGGGGTCCGATTCAGGAGATGAGACTAAGGTCACATTCATGAGAGTCAAAGGTAAAAATTATGAAGCTAGTACAAGTTCTTCAGTTCAGTCTTTAAAAGTTGACAATGAAGTTGATGAGATCAAATGAACAGAACTTTTTCACATAAGAGTAATTTCCATGCATACAAAAATTGATACTCTATTTGACAGTGGCTCACAAGTAAACTTGATATCAGAGACAATTGTTAAAAATTTGGTATTAATTACTAAACCTCATAATAAAACATATCCTTTAGGATGGATTCACAATGATAAATAGTTGCAAGTGAATAGGCAATGTGTCCTAAATTTTTCTATCAATTTGCAATTTATAGATGAGGTTGAGTTAGATGTGGTTCCACTAGATATATGTGGTATTGTACTTGGGAGTCCATATATGTATGATAGAAAGGAAATATTCTATCATGAAGAAAATAAGTATCAATTAACTAAAGATGGAAAATAATATTTTGTAACGGATCATCACAAGAAATTGAATCTATCACTAATCAACTCAGGGAAAATGAAGAGAATTGTAAATGTCAGTAAAAGATATTTACTAATGGTTGTAAAAGCTAAGGACACTGTCGGAATTGATACTTTCAAAGATTGTGATACAAAGTTGAAATATGACTTAGTTAGATTTTTTTTTGACTATGATGATATATTTCAAGTCCCAAAAGGATTACCTCCAAAATGACAAGTTGAACATGAGATACAGTTGCAGTAGGATGTTCCTCTTCCTAACATTGGAATGTATAGGTTACTAGTTTTGGAAAATCCAGAGATAAAGAAACATGTACAAGAGTTGATTGAACAAGGGGTCATCAGACCAAGTGCTTCTCCATGTGGGTCACCTATAATCATGGTTCCAAAGAAATATGGTACATGGCGCATGTTCGTGCACTTCTGAGACTTGAACAAGATCACGGTAAAAAACCGTTACCCTCTTCCTCACATTGATGACTTATTAGATCAATTGAAACATGCAGTTTATTTTAATAAGTTAGACTTGAGAAGTGGTTATCATCAAATCAGAGTTGTTGAACATGATATATGGAAAACTGCTTTTAAAACAAAACAAGTATTATTTGAATGGTTAATGATGCCATTTGGGCTTACTAATGCACCTGCTACTTTTATGCGGATTATGAACGATGTATTCAAGCCATTCATTGATGATTTTGTAATAGTATACTTAGATGATATACTTATTTTTAGTAGGACCATGGAAGAGAATTTCCAACATGTTAGGCAGATACTTTCAGTGTTGCAGAGAGAGAAACTTTTTGTAAAGTTGTCAAAATGTGAATTTGGAAAAACATCTCTTGTATATTTGTGTTACATTGTAGGGGGTGGAGAAATCAAGATTGATCCCTCTAAAGTTGAGGTCATTGTAAATTGTCAAAATCCTACAAATGTAACTGAAGTAAGAAGCTTCATGGGGGAAACACAGTATTGGAGGAAGTTTATTGCAAATTTCTCTCTAATTGCATCTCCTTTACATGCATTGACAAATGTGAAAAGGGGATTCCAGTGGGGAGGAAGCCAACAAAAGGCTTTCAACACTTTAAAAGTGAATATTAGTACAACTCCTATTCGAGCATTGTTAGATCTCCAACAATCTTTTGAAATTGAAATATATGCAAGTGACTATACCATGGGGGCAGTGTTGATGCAACACAGAAAGCCCATATGATATCATTCTAAGACCTTCACTACAACAGTAATTAAATATCCAACCTATGATAAAGAATTGTATGCTTTAGTACAAAGTGTTAAAAAGTGGAAACATTACTTAATGGGAAAAGAAACAATCATACATATTGATCACCAACCATTACAGTATCTACAATCACAAACTAAGCTACAACAATCAAGGCATTTTAGATGGATGGGGTTTTTACAACAATTTCATTTGGTCATTATATATAAAAAGGGCATTCATAATAAAGTTGTTGATATGTTATCAAGGCCTCCTAGTACAATTGCTACAATCCTTAAGAAAAATTCAATTACTCATGAAATTTATATTGAACAATATGTTGAGGACAAAGATTTTAAAGAAGTCTATACAACTTTAAGTCATGGTAAAAGAGCAGAAGAATTGAATTATCATATTAAAGACAAACTTTTGTATCATTTGGGCAAGTTATGTATTCCAGAAAGTGAAAGAGTCCATGTAATTAGGGAGGCATATACTTCTCTTATAGCAAGACATTTTGATGTAGACAAGACAGTTGCTCAGTTACAATGGTTTTTTTATTGTCCTCGAATGCATGAAAATGTGTCTAAGTATGTAAAAGGATGTACTATGTGTGCAATAAGCAAACCAAGTAACAGAAAGATAGGATTGTACAATCCACTTCCTATTCCTTCTAGACCATGTGAAAGTGTATCTATGGATTTTGTGGGGGGATTGCCTATGTCTAGAAAAGGTCATGATTACTTGTATGCAGTTGTGGATAGGTTCAACAATACGTGTGTTCTAATTCCTTGTAAAAAGCAAGTCACAACTGAACAAACAATGCAAATGTTCTTTGAAAATGTATGGGTTCATTTTGGGTTACCTACTTTATCGAGACTCCAGGTTCATGGGGAAATTTTGGTTAAGCTTGTGGGAACTTATGGACACCAGACTAAAGAAGAGCACAACATTTCATCCACAGACGAACGGGAAAACATAGGTGGTGAATAGAACAGTAGTACATCTACTTCGGGCATATTGAAACAAACATCCTAAGCTTTGGGATGAACATTTGGGTTATGTGCAACATGCGTATAATTGAGCCAAGCATTCTTCTACTCAAAGATATCCATTTGAAACATGCTTGGGATACTTGCAAAAATATCTCTTGGATTTTGTCTTTGGGAAAGACAATTAAGCAGACAGACACAGTGATGTGGACAGGGATACAAATTTTATTAAACGGATCCAGTTGATTCATCAGGCAGTACAGGAATACTTAGAGAAAAGACAAGCCAAGTACAAGGTGAGACATGGCATGCATCGAGTTGATCATCATTTCAAAGTGGGATATCAAGTTTGGTTATACATCAACAAGGAAATAATGCAAGGAGAAGGTAAAAAGCTAAAACCAATTCGTTGTGGTCCTTTCAAAATTCTAGACAAGATTGGTTCTAATGCTTTCCGGTTAGAATTGCCTCCATATATGAAAATTTATTCAGTTGTAAATGTGGAAAACTTGATATTGTATGAGCCTCCTATGATCAAAGATCAAGGAGAGAATGTCCATATTCCTTCCATAGAATATTTTTCTCCTGAGTATATGAATGAGTTGCAGGAAGACACCATTTTGGACAAAAGAGTGTGTACTTTTCGCAGGAGTGATGTGGATTATCTTCGATTGGGATTGAAGGGCACAAATCCAAGTTAGTCCAAGTGGATGGAGATTGGAAAAGTGAGGACACAGTATCCTCACTTATTTACCAATTGATACCAGACTTTTGGAGGTCCAAAAGTTTTCAAGTGGGGAGGATTGATCCAGGAGGATCCTAAGGTCTAGAAAATGCTCAAAAATAAAAGTTCTTGGAATTGTAAAAAAACCAATTCCATTGCATTTGTCTCATCGTGCTAATTTTGGCCATATATTTACTTCCTCAAATGGACACCGTATGCGAAAGTTATCGAGTTCTGATCAAATTCCCAAATAGGCAAAAAGTCAACAGTCAAAGTCAATGCTGACGTCAGCATGATGTCATCATGTTGACGTGGCATCATCTGGAGGTGACATGTGATAGTTGATCGTATAGTGACATGGCAGAGGATTGTCTTTCTGACTGGGCAAACGTGGACGAATGATTTCTTGACAAGTGTCACCATCGTGGGAGAATTAAATGGTGCCACGTGGCCCAGCCATGGGCTACCATGAAGCACCCCTTTATTGGTTGTTATGGTAAAAGGTATTTGGACTCCACTGGATTCGAACTTGCGACCTCCGGGTGTGGGTGAAGTGTTTTGGGCAGGGTCAGGCTACCAACCCACCCGTAGTAGAACTTAACATATATGGGTGCTTTATATTAATTAAAGTGCAAGTGTGGTTTGGGAGGAGGTGGAAAGGGCTTGGGTCTAGCCCCATCCCATGGTCTTGTTTCTTGTCCATACAACCATGACATAGCCCCGGTACATTGTGCATCCACTACCACATACATTCCATCCTCGACGCTTTACACCATACCACAAGGCAAGGCGTGGTCCACGGGACCAAAACTCAACCAACCGTCGGACCAGGGTACTACCACCATGAGACTAGGAGCGGTGACTGTGGCCAGGGCCAATTGGCGGGGGCTTATCCTCCTGATCATGCCTCAGTCCTATGCATGTGCCATATGACCAACAATGTTTGAAGGAGGGGCCAGCGCGCAACACCCGTGCAACACCCATTTGGGCTAGCGCTTGGCCATATGGACCCATATGACCCTGGAAAAGGGGCGTGCACCTAGCATTTAGGGGCTTAATTCAATTTTTATAACAGAGTGGTTATTTTTCTATAGTTTTGTCCCAGATTGGGCCTTTTTGGAGATTTCTTGGCCATATGTAGGGGGATTTAATCCCAAAAAGAGGCCATATCTTTGTTGGAAGTTGGGCTTCCATAAATGAGCCTAAAAACTATATAAACCAAACCCTTTGAGATTTTGAGGGTACTTTTTGTATGCAGGGAATGTGAAGAGAAGATTGAGCTAATGGCCCATTTCTCATGTTTTGAGGGGCATTGAGCCATGTTTTGAGAGGAGATAGTTGAGGTGTGTGTGCATCTGCACAAGGAGATCTTGTACAACATATCATAAGCCTATTTGTAACATCAAATAACAATTGTAAAGAGAACTTGAGAATTAAAGATCAATAAGTTTTTCCTCCACTTGGAAGCGGGCCCAGAGACATAGCCACACATTGGTGAACTCTGTTAACAAGTTCTTTATGTCTATTTCTCTTTCTTATTGTTGTTATCTTATCTTATTTTCATCATGGTTAATGATGGATGAACTGTTTAATCATTCATGAGCTTCAAGTTAATGTCATTTTGTTATTAATACCTTTCATTTTTGGATCACACAAATGAAAATCATTGGCCTCATTCTGGGATATGGACATTATTCAGATATTTTGTGTACCTGGCATGGGTCTCATGGCCTTGATCATCACTGACATAGGAAAATAAGGTCCATAGTACCTAAGTTATTATTCTAGAATCATAATTCATTAATGACACCTCAAACCATCACATAACCCTCTAGATGGAATCTTTATCCTATGAATGATATATTAGCATCCTTAGAAAGTTTTAGGCATAAGGGATGGGTCTCAAGACCTTAAACATGGTCATGGGAGAAAATAAAGGGTATTAGTACCTAAATGAATCTTTTAAGGCTCATGATCCATGAATGAGTCCTTGAATCGCAACACGAGCCATTTAGAGGGGATATTCGGTTTGTGCTTCAAATACAAGTGCCATTAGGAGGTTTTGTACACCAAGTAGGAGTTTTAAAAAAAGTGTGGTCATGGGGATTATTGACAAGGACCATTTCAGAATGTATTAACAAGTTTTCTTTAAAGCATTCCTAAGACAATAGGGGTCCTTTCAATTTTAGTAGGTGACATCTTTTTTTTCCATGACATCTTGTTAAATTATCACTAAAGATTTTTTATTTTAATCTAATCATTCTTATAACAGTTGAATATACATAATTAAGGATGTATCAAAAGATGTATTCATGACAATATTTAAGTTAGATAATGGACTATTCTCAAGAAACCACTCAACATACCTTGTTCATCAAGATTAAATTTTATGAAGTTTATGAAAGCATTCAGTAGATTTTTGTTGAAGGAATGCTAATCAAGTTTGTATTTGGCCATTAGTTTTAAAATGCAATAGGAATAATTAACAATGTTTTGATTTCGATTGATTTTGATTATGTTCTAGCAAGACATTGGAGTCATACATGTTGCATACCTCTACACTTGCTAGGTACAATCTTAAGAGCTAAAAATAATAGTAAGACAATAATAATGATACTAAAATTAAGGTTATAAATGGTTAATAATAATTTTAATTCAAATGGATCAATGAAGAATAATTAAAGTAAAAATAAATAAAGTTAACTATCGAAAAATGTATAATTTTTTCCACAAATATAAGTAAAGGAAAAAGGAGAAGGGGAAGAAAAGAAATAAGGAAATGGCATAAAGTGAGGAAAGAAACCAACAAACCATAGAGGAATCAATAGGAGAATGAAAAAAAGAGGGTACAAATGAATAAATTTGAATGAAGGAAAGAGGGTGAGGAAGGTTAAATAGGGAGTAAAAATGTAAAAAGAAAATAACTTCTCAATTTCAATAGCTTCTCTAATTATCCTAGTCAAATAGTGTTCAGTTTCGGCTAATATTTTAGTTTGGTCAAAACATATGAGGTGCTTGGTATTGGTGGAATGCTCAACAATAATAGGTTTTGAAGTGTGATTGTGCTTTGTATGGGCTTAAAAATTTACACATAGAAAAACTAAACATGTGTAAATTATAATTGGGAGAATCTATAGATAAGACAAACTTTAAGTTCTTGAAAATTATAATTAGATTTAATACCTTTTATTCAAATGTGGCAATGGCTGCTAGCAAAGATCCAAAGGAACATACCATATTGAAATTACTATGAGTTGACCTCTCTCAATATGAATATCTTGCAAGGATGTTACTTCTTATTTTGTAGCAAAAATACTTCTCCAAAGCTTCCCTTTTCTCATGCTTAGAAACCCCTAAATAACCTCTTGCAAAACTCTTTATTTTGGCCTTCTCCTAAATAAAAATTGATTCCAAAGTTAGTTGGAAGATCTATTGGAGGCCGAAGGACATTAAAAATATTAATTGGGTTGATATTATGACTCAAGGGACTACATTATCTTGTAGCGTGGATGACTAGAGAATTTTTTAGCAATGTCACATGGACCATTTTTTTAAGCCTCAAATTAAGAAAAATGCCCATCTTTGGTCCAATTGTATCCATTTTAGCTTGGAATGTGTATAGGTTTTTAACATATACGCATAATATCTCTTTTTCTAATGGTCGGATAACCAATATTTAAGCCTTGCTTGCCAAATCTATCTATCGAATGTGCATAGTTGTGAGGTCAAGAATTTTTAGAGTCCAATAATTCAAAATTGGTTCCATTGGAATGATTTCATGATTTTGTACCATCATGAGTACACCATATTTTTCTAAGTTGTATGCATTAATAATTATGCGTATTTTTCAACATTGTTATGTTATACCAATTATTCAATAATGACAAGTAATTATTCAACCTCATCTTTAGGATATTGATATATAAATGGTCGTTCTTGGTGATAGTTTACCTAGGATAGTATATGAATTATATAGATTTTAGAACACCACTACTTTGTTTTCTGGGTCACTCACTTTGTTCTTTTGTTCTTTGGATTATTTTAAAAGTAAAAAATAACAGCATACTTGTCAACTAAAGAGTTTCATAGATGGGTAGAGTGACATGTAGGTCCATTGTGATAAGGCTAAAAGAGTAGATGCCCCAAGTGAGAACTTCAAATACACCCATCACAAATTTCTTCCACCGACCCCGCACAGTGAGCAGTGAATGGGGCCAACATTGAAATGTTTTCAATATGTGCATGTATGCATTGAAATTTGACATGGTTAGATTAGATAGTTGCCTTGAAGGTATGGGAGGGTTTCGATACTTAAGGATGTTTGATGTCCCTACATAATATTTGAGATTATCCATGTTTGCATCAATGTTCAATATAATGGATGTCTCATTGTCATCATTCTTGATTTCCATCTATAGAATATTCTTTTTCGTAACTCTCTTTAAATGTCATGGCACATCCAATACACCCATCACAAATTTCATCTTGCACCGACCCCGCATAGTGAGTAGTGAATGGGGCCATCATTGAAATTTCTTCAAACTGTGCATGTATGCGTCGAAATTCAACATGGTTAGACTAGACACATGCCTTGACAGTATGGAAGGGTTTCAAGACTCAAGGATGTCTGATGTCCTGGCCACATAATATTTGAGATCATCCATGTATGATGCCTGATGTCTGACTCATCTTCAATATGTGGTTGTATGCATCGAAATTTGACATGGTTAGACTATACACATGCCTTGACAGTATGGGAGGGTTTCAAGACTCAAGGATGTATGATGTCCCCACGTAATCTTTGAGATCGTCCACATTTGCATCAACTTTCATCATGTTTCACCTCTCATTGTCATCATTTGTCATTTCCTTCTATAGTATCATTGTCGGAACTATCTTGAAATTTGACATGGAACTTCAAATACACCCATCAAAAATTTCTTCCACCGACCCCACACAGTGAGCAATGAATGGGGCCAACGTTGAAATGTTTTCAATCTGTGCCCGTATGCATCGAAATTTGACATGGTTAGACTGGATAGTTGCCTTGAAGGTATGGGAGGGTTTTGATACTTAAGGATGTTTGATGTCCATGCATAATACTTAAGGAGGGTTTGATTATTGAATTACCAAGTCAAGTTGATGTCACAGAAGCTTCAATTCACCCACCACAAATGTCATCTTGCACCGACCCTGCATAGTGAGCAGTGAAGGGGGCCAAAGTTTAAATTTCTTCAAAATGTGCATGTATGCATCAAAATTCGACATGGTTAGACTAGAAACATGACTTGACGGTATGGGAAGGTTTCAAGACTCAAGGGTGTCTGATGTCTTGGCCACATAATATTTGAGATCATCCATGTTTGCAACAACGTTCATAATGGGCGTCTCATATTTTTCAAATGTCGTTGTTTCCATCCATAGAATCTTTGTTTGAACTCTCTTGAATGTCATGGAACTTCCAATTCAACCACCAAAAATGTCATGCACCGACCCCGCATATTGAGCACTAGTGAATGGGGCCAACGTTGAAATTTCTTCAATATGTGCCTGTATGGATCAAAATTTGACATGGTTAGACTAGACACATGCCTTGATGGTATGGGAGGGTTTCAAGACTCAAGGATGTATGATGTCCCCACATAATATTTGAGATCATCCACATTTGCATCAACGTTCATCATGTTGCACCTCTCATTGTCGTCATTCGTCATTCCCTTCTATAGAATCGTTGTTAGAACTATCTTGAAATTTGACATGCAACTTCAAATACACCCATCACAAATTTCTTCCACCAATTGTGCACAGTGAGTAGCGAATGGGGCTAACATTGAAATGTTTTCAATCTGTGCTCATATGCATCAAAATTTGACATGGTTAGACTAAATAGTTGTCTTGAAGGTATGGGAGGGTTTCGATACTTAAGGATGTTTGATGTCCTCACATAATACTTAAGGAGGGTTTGATTATTGAATTACCAAGTCGATTTGATGTCGTAGAAGCTTCAATTGTCGTTGTTTCCATCTGTATAATCTTTGTTGAAACTCTCTTGAAATTTCATGGAACTTCTAATGCAACCACCACAAATGTCATGCACCGACCCCACATAGTGAGCACTAGTGAATGGGGCCAACATTGAAATTTCTTCAATCTGTGCCTGTATTTATTAAAAATATCTACAATTTAATTACCTCTCAATTTCTTCATTGTACCTTTCCCCAATAGTTTTTCCCTTTCAAAATTTTTGATGGATTTCACATCCCAAATGCAATCCACTGCATGCATAGCTTGTGTTGATAATTTAGGAAGATATTGACTAATATACACCATGGATTCATATACCATATATCCATCCACCATAGAACCCTCAGGACGTGCTCTTTGTCTAACCAAAGCCTTCAATGATTTCAAGTGCCTCTCCAACATCCACATTGACCTTATGTGTACAGGTCCACACATTTCAATATCCTCAACTTGGAGTATGAGGTAGTGTTCTTGTGCATTGAAAAATGTTGGAGGTAGATACTTCTGCATTTCACACATTAGTTGAGGAATTTCTCTCTTCCAACACTTTATATAATCTTCATGGATTTCTTTCAATAACAACCATCTACAAATCACAACTCAAGAAAATAACATGTTTCAACAAAACATATAAATACATATTACATTACAAGTAAAACGCATGTCATCAAGTACAACAACAAAATTGATTTTTTTTTTTTTTTGCATATATATTGCAACTACTTACCTCATGTATTTTCCAAGATCATATATAAATTGTTTGACATTTTTGTCAAATTCATTTGGGAGAGATAGAGGTAGAACGTACTGTAACAATAAAAACGAATCGTTACTTGTTCAAAACTAAACAAAAAAATAAAAATCTCAAAAAAATGTATACGACCAATATATAAATATGAATACTAAAATGATTAATTACCTTAATTAAGGTATGCCAATCATGTGTTTTTACCCCACCAAATTCACCTTTCTTCGTTAAGATATTCTTTATGTTTGAACAAAAACCTGTGGGAAATTTAATTTTTTGAATGACCTCTTTTACACCATTGTTTTGTTTCTCTGTTAATAACCATGGAAGGTTATTTTGGTCTCCAACATTATTTGATCAGATCACACTTTGCATTGTATGATTGGCTTCCCGAATGTCATTACAAATTTTGACAATTTTTTCTTTATCCCTCCCGCCATCTATGATTCGCCATAATGTTTCTATTACATTCTTCTCGATATGCATTGTATCAAATAAATGAACTATTTTTAGGTCCTTATAGTAAGGAAACCTAATGAATTGAGTGGGATAACATTTCATTCCTCGTGGAAGCCCATTATTACTACCTTCACGACGACGACGTTGATGAAGCATAAAAAAAATCGGAAAACTATTTATCAAATGCGGTAAAATAAAATGAATAATAAAAATAAAATTTCAAAACTTGATTCCATTTACCATACATAAACAAAATGTGGACCTCAAGGATTAATTCTGTCATATGCCAACTTCCATATGCGAGGTTTCATTCTTTGTGGTTTTAGTCCAATCTCTTGTTTCCCATTGAAAAGATATTTTTCAGT
>SNQJ01S0011103.1:214812-228703 GCA_010110895.2 Picea sitchensis
TATATATACGTAAATAAATAAATAAAAGATGTTATGCAAAAAAAGAGAAAAATGAAAAATTTTAATTCGAAAAATTAATGTAAACAAATACCTGGAATAATCATTGTCAACATTATGTGCTCCCTCTTTATTGACATCCAAGGAGGAATGTTATTTTTGATAAAAAAAAATAGACCATAATGAGTAAACAGACCTAAGCAATCCAAATGGATTAACACCGTCAGTTGCCAATGAAATCCTAACATTACAAGGTTCAACTGTAAATTCTGGCCATTTTGCAACAATTTCCTTAAATGCATAACCATTTGTAGGCATTCGAAGAACGCCATCTTCAATTCTCTTTCGTGCATGGTAATCCATAAACTATGCTATGCTTTGGCACCTGAACAATCGCTGCAAACGTGGAATTATGGGAATATGTCGGAGAACCTTTCGAGGGACCATTTTTTTTACTTGATCGGTTCGATATCTACCGATACCACATACCGAGCATTCTATTTTCGACACATGTTGTCCATAATATATAATATGATCATCAGAACATGCATCTATACTTTGATACTCCATTCCAATGTCTTTCATAATGGCATGTAGATCTTGATATGTACGAGGTAAAATATTTGACAAGGGTAACAAAAATTCACCTAACAATATAAAACATAAAAAAATAAATAGTTAATATAAAGAATAGTAATTGTAAATATTGCATTTTTATTTTACACATTAATTAACACTAAAAAAATGGGGAAAAGTCGGCCTTTATGTAGATGTGAAGAAACATATTACATACCTTAGGATCTGTGTCAAACAATTGTTCAACAAATGATTTGTAAATTTTAAGCTCACCAACAACAATGTAGTGGAGAGAAGATTTGCTCTTGACCCTTTATAAATTTGTTTATTTTCCTTTTCAATCAGAGGTTCATCATAAATATCATCACTAATGTCCCCACGATCCTCATTTGGATGATCGAATAAGTCTTGAATCATTTGATTTGTCCCATCATCTTGAACTATGTTATTATTGTCATCTACTTCTACGAGATCATTAACTTGATCTTCATTATTTCCTTCAAGTTCTTCATCTTGTACTACAACGTCATTTATGCTACTACTTGGTACTTTGTGCATAAAGTTAGGGGGGAAATCTAACTTTATAATTACAAGCAATCATGAAAAATTAGTGCATGTATAAAACAATATGAAATTTTGAGAATACAATAAATATTGAAACAGATAATGAATGTATATATAGCTAATTACCATGGGACGATATTCATTTGATCTCCCGTCCATGTGCCCATATTTTCTACAATGTTTTTTAGCTATTGCTATTAAAGCTCTTTCGGGATGTCTAGTACAACAATTTTTGCAAGGGAAATAACATTTACCATCACCCTTTTTAGCCTCTTTAATTATTTTCCTAGCTCTAATGTTTTTTGACATTCTTCCTCATAGACATACACTGAAAAAAATAAATGTTTTTTGTTTGCCAAGAAGACCCACAAACCCTTTTTGAAGTGTCGCTATTATAGAAAACTTGTCACAACATCCGTAAAATGAAACATATTTATATATTTTATAACGTCGCAATTCTGACGATAGTTGACCAAATCAAAATTGACTTGGTCAAATACTAGGTGATCATTGGAGGGGGAAAACCTAGTTTCAATAACGTCGCAACTGCGACGACTATTTTACCAACATGGAAAGAGCGGAAATAGTCCAATGGTGTAACAATAGCGACGTCTTCATCGCAATAGAGACATTTGTTTGTATGACATCGCACTTGCGACGTTATCGGGCAATATGGAAAAAAAAAATTAAAATTTCCTCTATTTTTCGACAGTATAGCCAATTTTGTCCATAACATCGCAAATAGAATGTCGAAATTTTTACAATATGTACTAGTGTGCCCAAACATACGTGTTATACAAGCTATTGGGGACACATACAGTTTGTATAGGACGTCAATATAGGGTTGTACAATAGGAGAATAGGTATTGGGTTGTAGGAGTTTGTTGTAGATTTATGTTTCTATTCTCAATCGATTGTTTTCCTAGTTTGGAAGACCTTATAAGCTTAGAGTCATTATTTAATGAAAATCTTATTTGAAGGGGAAATTTTATGTGCGTTGTGTAAAGTTTGGGTTTCCATATTTTTCTTCCACTATTTTATTTTCAACCAGTATATTTAATTTTGTGTGTTGTAATTTGATTATAAGCAAGGAAATACACAAGGTAGTAAAGTATCTAGGTGTTGGGAATTTAGTTCTTAATATTTAAGGCCCACCCTCAAATGACCATGATCAGATTCCTCCTGCGGTTGGCCTAGTCACTTATTAGTGCTTTCTACTTAAGCTTGTGCATTGGGTCGTATTGGTTATGTTATGTTATGTGTTTATAAGTATTGTATGAATTTATGATTTTGGGTGATTTTATAGTTTCCATCCTAGGTTTTAACTTTCATAATCGAATTTGTAGGTGTTTTGGCCTAAGTCACCCTTTGTAATCTTTATTTTTCAATTAATGCTTGCATGGCCCACCCTTTTTTTAATAAAGCATACACATATGTTAATATTTGTAGTCAAAAGAAACTTTAATTCAAAAGAATTTAGGAATCTTATTTCATAAATAGTGTAGTATTTACTTCTATCTTTTATTTTAGATTTACTTCTTCAACTCTCACTTTTACAGTTACATTTCAATACTTGTATAACTTTTAATTTTAATTTAAAAATTGGTTTTATTTCAATATTTCAATTTTACAAGTAGAACTCTAAGACTCGAAACTAAAAAAACTTTAAACAAAAAAGCATCATCTCCAAAAGGAAGTACCCCATAGGGAACCTTTTAATTGTGATTAACCAAATTATTATGCCACAATTTAATAAAAATATATATGTAAAACAAAACCATAATTACATTAAAATCAAGATAATAAAATAACTTAAACAATTTAATTTAATTATTTTTATTCAACATAAAATATGATTTCCTCCATATTGTTAAGTCACTTTTCCCACCTTGCCCTGGATGGGGTGCCACAAGATCAGGTTTCCACCGAGGTTATGGGTCACGTCGAGGCCTCCCCTCTCATCCTCGATATCGACGATCGTCAACAACCATTAAATTTGAACCTGCCTACTCCCTCAGCTCTCCCTCCATCTGGAGTTGGCTATGGATCTCTCTCATGAGAATGGGATGGACTACAAGATTCAATGGTATTGTAGTCAGACAATTGTCATTTGGGTCATGATGGCTTCATAAATTATCTTTTATCCCGCTTTGAGCTCATTTTGGTCTATCTCGGCTATCGTATCCATCCTTTTTCATCTTTGGTCTCTCTTCCTTTCTCCAAATTTTCCTTTTTTCCTCACTGGGTTTCATCTCTACCGACCTTGGGTTTCTTTCATGCCCTAAGAACGAGGCAGGTCGAGACGTGCAAGTGGTAGTCATTTTGATCTTCGTGGTCATGGTCATCGTGATCGTCAATCGCTTGGCTCTGGTTATGATTTTTCTCGTCACTCTGGAATGGACCATCGAACCCTTCCCCCTGTCACCGTTGTGGAATATGTTCAACCAACCCTCAACCCTCCCTCATCCTCCAACCCCACTATCCCTCACCCCAACATTGCCTCTAATTCCCAAACTCCACCACCCCTCATCCTGGTTTCATTAATGCTCAATGCAACCTCATACTAACACTTCGCAGGGACAACGATG
This sequence comes from Picea sitchensis, assembly GCA_010110895.2. Taxonomy (NCBI): domain Eukaryota; kingdom Viridiplantae; phylum Streptophyta; class Pinopsida; order Pinales; family Pinaceae; genus Picea; species Picea sitchensis. The sequence continues at coordinate 218,538 of SNQJ01S0011103.1, forward strand.
AAAAAAAATTCAGGCAAGAATTGATGGAGAAAAGGTTGGACTGGCTCTTGGAATCTAGCATGGAAGATCCACAACAACGACGCAACGATGAGTATTTAATTCAAGCTATTATGGTTCCCAAATAGCCGGACTCATCCAGGCATGATTTTCCTCATAGTTATCTTAGTAAATAGATCTTCATGGCTTGTTTTGTTTTGGTCCTTCTAGTTTCATCATGGCTAGTAAGATCTCATGGCCATCCTTTTTGGTATGCTCATAGACCAAGGGCTACTTATTTTGGTTTAAACTTTGTAATAGTGTCTCTATCTAGCTACCCTAGCATAGTTTTTTGGGACTTTCACACATGGTGGTGGGGCTATTTTCCTTTGTTGGAAACCTCAACACCAATGTCATTGATATATTTTGTAATTTCAGATTCTGACAGGTAATACAAAATGCTAGCTTATAAGAAAAAATCACTTTTCCCACCTCAAACTCTCTTTTGGGAAAGCGCTTCCAACAAGTTGTGGAGTGTTCATTGTAATTTTCCACATTTGCAATTGAAATCATTAATACCACTAACTTTTAAAGCAACCCATTGATTAATTATACTAACAATTATTTGTATTTTAAAAATATGTTCACTCTAATAGACTCTTTTTAAAAAAAAATTAAACACCATTTGGTACTAATTAATTTAAAATTTATATTTGAATAATAGAACTAATTTAGTGCCATAGAAAAGAGAGAAGAGTGGCCCATGAACATAAAAACAATAATTTGATAAACTTCCATATACAAGAGTGAAGAGTGGCACCATGAACATATACACATTAGTTTTATAAGGTAATAATGTAAGAAAATCATTAAACCTCTTCTCTCACCAATCAATGATTTTAAGGGCCATAAAACCTCTTCTCTCACCAATCAATGATTTTAAGGGTCATAGCGCTTTGGTTTTATGGACTTGTTTGTCATAAGGTTAAGGAAGATGTTAGGTTGGTTAATTGAAAGGTACATCCTCTTCCCATTACAATATTTAATATTTCCACAAGGTGAAAACGTTGGCATACTATATACAACCATTAGTGATGATCATTTTTCCTTGTAAGGTGATGAGCAAATTGATAATGAGTAATCTTCACTCAAACTATGTGCATGCATGCTTCATACTATTATACTAGGTGGAGAAAGTGAGATGTTTAATTTAGTATATTAATTGAGATGTTTAATTTTAATGTAATATATAAGTTATTAATTTTTTTTTAATAATATTAAGAGATAAAATGATTTTTTCTAATAAAAAATTATTTTAAAATATATTTATATTATGTTGGTTTATAAATAAAATAAAGTTAATATAAATTTATTTTAATTATATATTTATTTATTAAGTGTTAACAAGTTTATTTTTAGGAGATTGAGTAATTTTAAAGAATAGATTAATAGATGTTTTTCATTGTCAATATTAATCATTTCTAGAAAAAATAATTGTTAGGATAGGTAATGCTTTTGTATATGTGAGGGAAAGTGTTATTTCTCTAAGCTTGTTTTCCTTTATTATGAAAAGTGGCATAACACATGTTGCATGTTGTAAGACCAAATTTATCATGATCCAAATTTCATTTAAATAATTAGAAGGAAGTTTGTTACAAGATTAGACAACTCCAAAATTTTAACTTTTATCCTAATTTAAATAGTGTAATGGTTTTCTTAAAATGATGGTTATAATATCAAACAATTGTCTTTTACCTAAAAGTTGTAGTTTTTACTAAAATTTTTACAAGAATCACACACATATGAGCTTTAACTAATGTAATTGCATTTAGAAAAACAATTAACTAACATAATATGTCTATGGAAATACACCAACCATTTTTAATGTGGTTTTGATGTGGTTTTGCTAGTAAAATAAAAGTAGTCATTTTAAACCTGGATCTATATAGTTGCATAGATGGTGCCATGCAAACAAGGCATGTTCAAATTCTGATAGATTCAATGAGTGTAAAGCCCTTATGTGTGTATGAAGAAAAGTGTTTGAATTTTAGGAATTGGTTTCCTTCTTTTCTTTAAAAAAACTTAATCCATGTTCTAAACCCTGAATTAAGAGCTACCTAATCTTGTACCAAACTTCTATACAGTATAGAGTTGACAGATTTCTGAAATACATATAGTCAAAATTTCCATAATTTTTATAAGTGAGAAAAACCCAAATAAAATTTAAACATCTTTCTACCATACATGAAATTTAGATGAGAATAGTTTTTTTTTTATCATGCTGCTTAATATTTCTGTCAAAATCTTATAAAATTTGATATTTTTTCCACAAATTTATCTTATTATATATCAAATTCAATTTAAACAAACATTTATTAATATTTATCATTTTATTAAACATAAGTAATAAAAAAAAGTATGTATAACTATTTATTTTTAATACTAACATATGAAAATATATTAAATTATTTTCCAAATTATAATAATATAACATTTTAAATTAATTACCATAAGTAAAAATAAACCATATCCAGCTGCCACGAAGAACTTAATGGATCATATATGGATCTATGTAGTAAAAATTGGACCTGCATACTTTCATCATTGTAGCTGCACTATAAGATTCTTATGAAACTTTGCGAAAAACATTGAAAGCAAGTAGGGCCAAAGATATTTATCTTATATTTCTATATAAATCACCGAAAATCCTTAGATTAGATTGTGCTACAAACAGGTAGGTCATACAGGAATCTTTGTCGTTAATAACCAGACATGGGCGCCCATCGGGCACACTGTTAAACTTGGTGCTTCTCGTTTATTAAGAAGCCTGCTGGTACTGCTATTTACAAAAAATATTGTTAAGATACCAAAGTACTTCCAAAATATCCACTACAACCAACCATTGACATATGGCCCAACTGTTTCACTCTCTCCTGTACAGCTTTGAAATATGAGCACAGTACATACTCTACTTCTGTACAGCTTTGAAGTTTGGGCACAGTCCATACTCTCCTTCTGTACAGCTCTGAAGTATGAGCAGAGTCCATACCAACAATTTATGGCCCAAAAAGCCCTCTGGTGCTGCTACAAGTATTGTTATTATGATGATAGTTGTTTTGTTTACTCTAGGATGTTAGAGTGATAGACTGAATCCAAACATCCAGGTAAATATTTGTCTTATCTATCCATTTAGATCCATCTTTTCTTACCAGTATTCAAAATAGTAAGTGAATTTGAAACATCCAGATAATAAACTTAAACTTGAGATTTCTCAAATAGTGAGAAGATCCAAAAATATTACAAACCTTTTTAGAGAGAAATTTGAAGAAAAGGTTTGCAGCATCAAAATAATATCTATCAATCAAGCATATGGGTAGGTGAAGAACCTTCATCCATCATCATAATCTTGCTGTTGGTGTTGGTGAAGAGAGCAGAAAGAGATGTTTGGCTTTGGCGCATTTTGAGGTGAACAATTTCTGCCTGAGCGAGGGCCAACTGAGATTTGAGAATGGCGACTTGTTGCTGAAGAGAGGAAATGGCACCCACACATCCATAAATGGGATCTCTCACCCTTGCATTGGCTTCATATACCATGCTGCTCACTGCATCCCCTCTCTGCTCTTCTGGAAGATCCTGCACATTGAATCAATTTATTCATTATCACTACCAATTATGCTTCAAATCACCTGTAAACAGAAGATGAGATGATATATTACCTGAAGCATCTTATTCACGTTGCTGGCTCCGAAGACCCTGTGAACGCTGGCGAACTTGTGAGGGTCATCTGATGGAAAATATGGTGCAAATATGCAATCCTTGGCACAGCGTCGTCTCAGCAGCTTACAAGCAGCGCACGGTGACATGCCATTGCTGGATTTGCTGATGGTTTCTCTCATTCTTCAGATCGATCTCTTCACGAACAATCTCACAACTCCCTCTACCAGAGAAGAATCCGCCCTCGTTATCTCAGGAGAAAGAGAAAACTGCCCTTCAAATCCAGCGCCTAATGTGACTCTCAATTCCCCCCATGGGGATGAATAAATACAAGCAAAGGAGTACCTGCACTCCAATGGCAAAAACGGTGGTTGTGAGTGGATGGAATGTCTATGTCCATGTGCGGTGCAGGTGGTGGCAGAATCCTAAGACAAGACCTTATAATTATGCCTCCCTAACGACTCACCACAGCACCCCTCGGTTTTGATTAGAAGGTGGGGCAGGATGCGGGTGAGGTTAGGACGGTCAAAGCTCAATTTTTCTTTCCTTTTTTCTGTTTGACAGAAACTCTTACTGTTTTCTTTCGCCCTTTCTCCCTCGGGGGTTTTCAAGTGAAGTCATATGACAGGTTGAGAGTTCAACTCGTAGTGATAAAATTCCCACCCAGGGAGAAGCCAGGTGTTTTTACAACCTGGACTGAGGGAGATTTGTGACATTCGTCACATCAATAAATCGAAAAAAATTGAGGTACGTTAAAAAGACATTTTCAAGTAATATCATATGGAATGTTCATAGTCTAATTTGGGTTGGTTGTGATCATTTTTTACTAGTGATATGGAGAAAAATGAGGTGTTTTTACAAAGCACAAGGGGAAATTTGGGTTGGTTGTCATCATTTTTTACTAATTAAATGGAGAAAAATAGGTGTTTTTAAGCAGTGATGGGAAATTTGTCGCATCATTCATATAATGTATCAATAAATTAAATTAAAATGAAAACAAAATTAATATACATAACAAATAATAAGAAAAAACACCTATTATATTGAGGCGGGAGAGAAAAATTGAGATGAAAAGTTTAATGTCAAAGAGAAAAAAGATTTTCAAGAATTTTAAAATGAAAAGTTTAATGTCAAAAAGATGAAATTTTTAAAGAATGTTATATAAAATGTAAACAAGTCAATTTTAATTCAGTGTGAAAAATCATATTAATTATATTTAAAGAATTGAAAGTTATGTCAAGTTTATTATATTGAAGGCAAAGCAAGGGAAATTTGTCACATCAGATTATATCAATAAATTAAAATGAAAACAAAATTTATATACATATAAAATAACAAAAAAAAAATATAATTTGGAAAGTTTAATCCCAAAGAAAAAAATATATATATTCAAAATTTTTAAAATGAAAAGTTTAATCTTAAAAAGAAAAAGATATTCTGAAATTTATAAAGAATGTCACATAGAATATAGAATGTAAACTAGCCGATTTTAATTTGTTGTGAAAATTTATCATTAATTGTATTTAAAGAAACGAACTCTTAAGAAAGAAGTGGAAAAGTTATGTCAAATATATTATATTGAAGTATCTAGAAGTTAATAAATTAAAATGAAAAAAATTTGAAATTCCAAATTTAATATTAAAAAAAAATCTAACATTCTTAAGTCATTGTAAAATTGAGAATCAATGTCATAAATTTGTATTAATTATATATGAAAAGACTTTGTATGAAAGAGATGTATTAACTTAAAATGAAAAAAATAAATTGAAATGCTAAAGTTTGGGCTTGAATTTTTTTATTTCTCTACATGTTTAATAGATGTGAATTCAAAATGATCCTAGACAAAAAAACGGTAGCTACTTATGTAGTTTTTTATGATCCTAGAAAAAAAACAGCAGCTATTTATGCTTGGAGTCTTGGACAAGCTTCACATAAACATATGCATTCTTGTGTGGTCTTCTTCTAGATAAATAAGTGAAGGTTAAAGCATTGATGGTTATTTGGGATTCCCCAATGGTCATTAAAGAAATGCTAAGGAAGATATCTCCATTGGATAACAAGCTTGTAGTAATCATCACTTGAGCTAAAAATGAGGCAAGTACATTTCACAAAACCTCATACTATCATGTGAAGTGAGAATTGAACTCTGAAGTTGATCTATGGGTTAATAAAGACATTGAACTATATTTAAGAGAATATGAAAAAAATGGGGGGTGATCTCATTGCAACATCCCTTAAGATTTGGTATGGGTAAGGCACGTTAATTAGTATTAACTCCCCACATGATCCAACCTCAAACATATCAACTATGTTGCGTCAAAATGGGAGTATTGAGGACAACCCTCAGTCTCTTCAGCATGCAATCCATTATCACAGATCCATTTATTGAATGCATTGATATGTATCATTGTCACCTTTGTGGGATTATGGAGTGCTTGAGGTTTGAAATTGGGTGCAAAGTGATGAGGACCTTAAGGTGATTGACCTCTTGGTAAGTGTTATCTCTGCATTTGGGTTCCTTGTTGGTTTCGATTATTATATTTCAAATTTGAAAGATTCTCAAAGGAACATGGAAAAGTTTGTTGGTCTAGCTTATGGTGAAGGAATTTTAAATTCATTTGATGGGAAGGTGTTTATGAATTTTGGTTTTTATCTCCATTTCTATTTAGTTTTCTATCTCTATGTGTTCCTTCTTAGGATTTCTTTTTGTGGGCCATATCATGGGGAAAATCAGGTTTATGGTCTCTATTTAGGTTTAATTTTCAAAGGATGAGTAGGGTGTGTTAGTGTTGCATGTGGTTGTAAGACCCTAGGTTCAAGTTATCGTTTGACCAACAAAATCCTTCAGACACCGACCCTTTCAACATCACCTACATGCACAAATGAAGTCTCATCCGAGGTATCTATTGGGACTGGAAGAACCAAGTTTATGTAGTGGTGAGAGAATGGGAGGTTATTATTCCATTCATTCTTAATTATTTGTTCTATGTGCGTTATTTTGCAAGTTCTCTTATTCTATTACTATTAAGTACCAAAGACTGAATATAGAAATATCACAATAGATCCAAAGAAAAATATAAAAGAAACCACACGTTATTATAGAAACCCTTGAGGTAGGGAAACACCATACAATGGATCATAGTATGGAAGGGATCCTCTCATGTTCACTTGCCTCTTCAAGGGGGCTTCCTCCTATTGAGCTACTGCTCCAAATACAAAACTTATCTTCATATCCCATTACATTGCTTGAACCCCTTTATATAGTGCTACCATCACCTAAGAACATTCTAGAGGAGGAATATTCTAGAAGCAGAACCTTCTAAGAAGTCCTCTTACATTTATTATATCTAATTACCCATTTATTATATTTAACTACCATAGTGGGCCTTATTTAATAATATAGTGGACCTATTCCACCTTACATTGGATGGCCTCCACTACCTCTCTAGCTACCTAACATTCCATCCCCCTTATGAATTTTTTGTCCTCAACGCTTGTTATGAGGGTGGAGAACCATATACCAGGGTCCCATGGATAATTGTGGACCATAATGTTGAAGAAGACTGAAGAACCAAGGTCCCATGTATAAATGTGAGCCACTATGTTGAAGTAGTTGAACTGTCACTGTGAACCTGGGTCCCATGTCCAAGTTCTCATGTGAACTCCACACTAAAGATATTGGAACTTGGGAACCAACTGAAAATGATCCTCTAAATATTAACATTGGTCATGTGGATCGAAATATTTAGAACCAACAAAAAATGCATTCATTGCGACTGGAGAATAATAAAACTAAAGAAGAATATGCAGAGAATGATCGTGTTTACTCTCCAGGAATTTCTCTACCTGAGGGGGAGTAGAGTCATCAAATGGAAGATGAAAGTGGTTGTCATCCCAGAAATGACAACTATCCATATACCAATCATCACAATCGTCCTACAAAGCATACCAAGCATACAATTCTTGATGATATTCATCCATGATGTTCACCAAAGTATATTTCTCCTAGATGCTCGCCAAGGACTCATGAATACTACGAAAACCATCCCTTCAATCTTCTTGAAAGTTATGCAATGTGTCATGCATTTGGGATTTGAATGCTTCAATCATGTGTAGAATTTCTTTGAGGGTTTGAGAGTGAAAATCCATTGGAAACACCACATAAAATATACCAAAAGAAATCTCTGGAAATTCTCTATCCAATGGGTCTGATCATGTAGCAATTTGAGCACCCTGTGAAAAGTTATGGACTCTATAGTCTCGTCGTCATCACGAAAACCCCCCAAAATGGTTGATTTTAAATTAGCGATATATTCACTTCTATAACTCCGATTCAAACAATTTTTTTTTTTTGAATTTGGGTGAAATAGTGAGAGGAACTCAGATCTATAATTTGTTTTGGAAAATTCAACTCTAGCTGCTACAGAAATCAAAAAAATCACACAGTCGTCCGCGGAAAAAACCTTAAAAATTGTAGATTTTAAAATGCAAATAACTTTACTTCCCAGACTCTGTTTCAGATGATTTTGTTTTTTTAACTTGGGTGTTTTTCTGAGAGGAACTCAGATCTACAACCAGTTTCTGTTAATTTTGCACCAAAACCTACAGAAATCGGTCGGAATGTCGTAGCCCTCTTTATTTTATTTTTTTTCCAAAAAAATTAAATNTATATATGTGTCCACAATTCCTGTCAAGGAAAGTGCTCTGATACCAATTTTTAAGTACCAAAGACTGAATATAGAAATATCATAATAGATCCAAAGAAAAATATAAAAGAAACCACACTTTATTATAGAAAACCTTGAGGTAGGGAAACACCATACAATGGATCCTATTATGGAAGGGATCCTCTCTTGTTCACTTGCCTCTTCGAGGGGGCTTCCTCATATTGAGCTACTGCTCAAAATACAAAACTTCTCTTCATATCCCATTACATTGCTTGAACCCCTTTATATAGTGCTACCATCACCTAAGAACATTCTAGAGGAGGAATCTTCTAGAATCAAAACCTTCTAAGAAGTCCTCTTACATTTATTATATCTAACTACCCATTTATTATATCTAAATACCACAGTGGGTCTTATTTAATAATATAGTGGACCTAGTCCACCTTAAATTGGATGGCCCCCACTACCTCTCTAGCTACCTAACAATTACTTAGTGGATATGAGGTTCATCTTACCATTATATTCTAGATTACTGCATAAAATCATTACTATAACAATCATAATTGTTGCACCATGAATACACATAAGGTAAATCTACTCTAATATGAATTCAAACACATTCCATAAGAAAACAAACAAAAGACATGTAACACAGTATTTAACGTGGTTCACCCAACTCTGGGCTACGTCCACAATGACTGGCTTCTTTATTATGTGTTTGGTAAATGTTTCAAGCTTGTGCACTGCGCTTACAAAGATACATCATCGTTATCTTTCTCTTCTCCTAGCCTAGTCACTCTCCAATGCAAGCCTCTCCCTCTCTCTCTGCATCATCTCTTACATTCAGACATTGATTCCTATCTTCAACGGAACATAATAAGACCATACAATACTTAGCAGAGAACTCAACACTCAGGAACCCCTATTCTCCCAACCCATTACATATTTATACATACAATCTAGGGATTAAAACTCTATTTTTTTCATCCCAAAACCCTTATTACAATGTATGAATACTCTAGTTGACTGGCTTTTCAAGTTTCTTTCGCTTGCTTTTCCGCTTGCATGTTGTTTTTCTTTTGTTATTCCAATGATTGTGCGTCCTTCCATATTTAGAACGTCGAGTTGTCATCCTTCCTTTTCGTATGCTTTCTTCTCCATCTTTCTTCTTTGTTTTACTCCCTTTTCTTCTTTATTCCTCTGTCTTCTCACTATCCTCCTTCTACGCATTGTCCTCCTGGATGCGCCTCAATTGCGCGCTCCCTAGTCTTCCTTCTTCTTCTGCAAACTTTTTCTATGCTTGGGATTTTAATCAAAATTGTGTCCAAAATTGCATGTCCAATAGGCCCCCAACACTCACCTGTGGCTCATTGATGCAGAAGCATCGCTCCAACTCAGCAACGCGTCAGCTAGACAACACATCAAGCACACATTCAATGGAGGAAGAGGCACTAGCCCTCATTTTAGAATTTCAAATTGTATTTAATACAATTAAATGTGTGTAAGGATGGAAGAGACAAGGTTGTTGCCTTTGTGCAGGCTGGAGGTGAGGTCACCTTAATGGTTGACAGGTTGAGGAGATCTAGATCCAATCTGGACTAGACAACCATTGATTGTAATTCATTGTAATTAATAAGAGTAGGTAGATTGATCCAGGTGGATATCGGGGGCCACCCACCTTTTCCAAATGGCTCAAAACAGTTTTCTGGCCATTTTGGCAATTTACTATTTTTAGCAGGTTTTCACTTCCAGGGCCATTTTGAGGGCCTAAATGAAGTTTTTTCAATATCGAGGTTCTCAATGATATCC
>SNQJ01S0011104.1:0-12747 GCA_010110895.2 Picea sitchensis
CTCGGGGTTATCAAATACCTGGTCGTGACCTTGTTTCAGTTGCCCATGAAAAGTGTGGTCATGGATATTGTAGTGGCTGATGTCCCCCCCAAGTTCGGTATGTTGTTATCACGATCTTGGATAAAAAGACTGGGGGGAACCTTTCAGATGGACCTCACATATGCTACTATCCCAGTGTTCGGAGGAGAACATAAGAGACTATATAGGGAAGCCCAACTGGCCTATATAATCAGTGATGAAGCCAATCCTACCAACCATCCAATTTTCGCCTTGGACACTGATTTAGGTTCCAGTTTACTGCAACTCACCCATGCTCCCGAGCCTCCTCTTAAACTCAGAAAACAACCGACCTCTCCTCGTGAACTTCCTCCTTCCATCACCCCCGTTTGGAAAATGTTTTTTGATGGAGCCTGTTCCAGGGAAGGCGCTGGTCCTGGGGTGTTTTTTGTGTCACCTGCCCAAGAAACTGTATCTCTGTCATACAAATTAGAATTTGAAACCACCAACAATGTGGCAGAGTATGAAGCCCTTGTTCTAGGATTAAGAGCTGCAAGGGAAATGGGAATTAAGGAGATAACAGTGTTCAGAGATGCAGAGTTGGTGGTCCAACAGATCAGAAGCGCTTATCAAGCTAAGCACCCTCGACTCAGAAATTACAGGAATGAAGCATGGGACCTAATTGACAACTTCTTCTCAGCTTTCAATATTTCTTTTATTCCAAGGGAGGACAATGCTGTGGCCGATTCTTTAGCTGTCTCAGCCAGTTTGCTCAAAGTTCCTCTGCCGCCTATGGTCAACTCTGATGTTGAAATAAAATATAGGCCCTCTGTACCGGACAATGTCAAGCATTGGAAGGTATTCGAAGATGATCTGGAAATCAAGAAATTTCTCCAATCTGTTGATGAATTTTCTACGCTTCACATTGATCAGGATCCTGACACAGAAGGTGACCCTCACCCTGAGGTGTTTTTGAATCAAATTGCTAACCACCAGATTATTCAGCTACCTAGCAATCACATTCCGAGGGGACTTATTCCTTTAGAAAGATTGTTCGATGGGAATGATGTGGCAGTAAAGGGTAGGGTTTCGGATGAAGATGCTGATACAGCCGAGTGCAACATTGGCACACCGGAGGAGCCTAAGTTTGTCAAGCTGTCAAGCAGTTTGACCACAGAATAGAAGGCCGAATATACTGAGTTGCTGAGAGAGTTTGTTGATGTGTTTTCATGGACCTACGAAGACCTCAAGACGTATGACACGTTTGTCATTGAACACAAGATCCCACTGAAGGAAGAGGCTAAGCCATTTAGGTAGAAGCTAAGACAGATAAATCCCATGTTGCTGCATGTCATGGAGAAAGATGTAAATAAGTTTTTAGAGGCCCAAATCATCACCCCCCTGAGATATTCTGAATGGGTGGCCAATTTAGTTCCAGTAAGGAAGAAAAGTGGAGAAATCAGGCTTTGTGTCGACTTCAGGAACCTAAACAAGAGCTCAAAGAAAGACAATTATCCCCTGCCCAACATGGAGCACATATTACAGAAGGTAACTAGTGCATCTAGGATTTCCATGATCGACGATTTTTCTGGCTATAATCAGATATCAGTCATGCCTGAAGACAGAGAAAAGACGACCTTTACCACTCCTTGGGGCACATTCATGTACGTCAAAATGCCTTTTGGGTTAATGAATGCAGGAGCCACATTTCAGTGAGCCATGGAAATAGCCTTTATCGGAGAAAAAGATCGGTTCGTGGTGATCTATCTGGATGACATCACAGTCTTCTCGAGGTCCAACAAAGAGCACTGCTGTCACCTAAGGAAAGTCTTCTCAAAATGTCGAAGATTCAGACTTTCCTTGAACCCCAAGAAATATTTGTTTTCTATGGAGGAGGGGAAGCTATTAGGCCATATAGTATCAGCATAAGGAGTGAGGATTGATCCTAGCAGAGTGGAGGCAATTTGGACCCTGTCGCTTCCCAGGTTGAAGAAGGAAGATTAGGCCTTTTTGGGGAAGATTAATTTTCTGAGGAGATTCGTCTTGAATTTCACTGAGCTGGTGAAACACATCACAACCATGCTCAAGAAGGGAAATGAAGTGAAATGGACCGCTGAACCCAGGGAATATTTTGTCCGAATAAAAAAAGCATTGACTGAGGCACCAGTGCTGATCAGTCCTGACTATTCGAAAGATTTCCTAATTTTCTCTTTTGCCTCTTTTGATGCAGTAGCAGCGGTCTTGTTGCAGATAAATGAGGAAGGGTGAGAGCAATCCATTGCCTTCTTCAGCAAGGCATTAAGAGATGCAGAGGTCATATATGAAATCATGGAGAAGCAGGCCTATGCCTTAGTAAAAGCCCTCAAATCTTTTAGGGTCTATGTCCTGCACTCAAAGGTGATTGCATACGTTCCCTTAGCCTCTGTGAAGGACATCCTTGTACAACCCGACATTGATGGGAAGAGGAGTAAATGGATAGACAATATTATGGAATTTGACCTGGAAATAAGGCCTACCAAATTGATCAAAGTTCAGGGCTTAGCCAAGCTGTTGGCTGAAGCCAATTGCCAAGCCTTGGGGATAAGTTTCATCAACGAATGCTCAGGAATCCAGCAGGGTCGACTGTCTGAAAGAGACCCTCAAGGGGAGCCCCCATTGGCCCGATGTCCTTGGTATAAGGATGTCATATACTTCCTACAGGAGCTGCGGCCTCCAGATGGCCTGCCGTGAAACAAAGCAAGAGCTCTGAAGCTCAAGGCGGTCAGATATTGCCTTATTGATCGAATCTTATACTGGAAAGACCCCCTGGGTGTACTTTTAAAATGCATGGATCCACAAGAGGCCGACAGAATCATGGTTGAATTTCACAGCGGCCTATGCGGGGGGCACCATTCCTGGAAGACCACGGCCCACAAAATTCTCAGATTTGGGTACTACTGGCCCATCGTATTCACTGACATCTGCAGAAGGGTCCGGGCTTGTATCAAATGTCAAAGATTTTCAGGAAAGCAACAACTCAAGTCTCTGCCTTTACAGCCTGTGGTTGTTTCGGGACCCTTCCAGCAACGGGGCCTAGATTTTATTGGAGAAATCCACCTTGCTTCCAGTGGGCAGCACAAGTGGATCCTGACTGCCATAGACTTCTTTACCAAATGGATTGAAGCTATCCCCACCAGGAACGCTTCACACAAAGTAATTATTGGATTCTTGGAAGACCTCATCACAAGATTCGATTGCCCGAGAAAGATCATTACAGATAGTGCAACCTCATTCAAGGCCGAACCATTGGTCAAATTCTGTGAGCAATTTGGAATCAAGTTGATTCACTCCACTCCATATTATCCACAGGGCAATGGTTTAGCAGAGTCCTCCAACAAAATCCTAATAAGGATCATCAAAAGATTGCTGGAGGATAACAAAAAGGCTTGGAATTCGAAGTTGAAGTTCGCTCTATGGGCAAATCGAGTGACCACAAAGAGATCTATAGGCATCTCTCCTTTCCAGTTAGTTTACGGAACAGAAGCTGTCTTTCCTTCTCAGCTGGCCATTCCCGTAGCGAAATTCTTCTAGGATTATCAAGAAGAGCCCAATGATATGATCCGAAGAATTCATCAGCTGGTAGAAGTCCAACAGGCTAGAGAACAGGTAATGATCAGAATTCAGGACCACCAACAAAGGATCAAGCAGGTTTTTGATAAAAAAGCCAAGAAGGAGGAGTTCCAGGTAGGAGACTTGGTAATGAAACGAGATGCTCCTAAACAAGACAAGGGCAAGCACGGAAAATTTGAAGCCCTCTGGATCGGGCCCTTCAAGATCTCTGAAGTTTTCTCAAATAACACCTACAGGTTGCAGGATTTGGAGGGTGAAGAAGTTTTCAACAGCCCAGTAAATGGGCATTTCCTTAAAAAATGTTTTGTCTGAGCCTTCAGTGGCTCCTATGTTTTGTAAATATTTTCCTTTCTGTTCTTTGTTTTTACTTTTATTGTTTCGGCTTAGTAAATGACTCCATAATCCCATCAGCAAGGCACCGGAACTGTAAATGAGTCCTTAGAGCATCACAGGGACGACTCTATCCCCCGTGGAGCCTAATGTTAGCAACATTACTTGTCTTTGGCATAGGGATATTCGGATCTGCAAGTTGCACGAGAAGCGCCCAAGCGCTGCACGTAGAAGAAATCCATTTCAGGCCCAGGTCAAGCGAGCGAGCGCTCCGATTTCAACGTTCAAAATGTTTCCAAAGAATCAGATCAGCGGTGGGCGGGAAATTGCGATCAACAAAGCTGCACCAAGGTTAGCACAATGGATAGCGCCCATAGCAGGTTCAGGAATGGATGACAACCGTTCATCCCAAAGGGCACGTGATACGAGATCTGGTCGCGTCGGCTTTCGGCAGTCACTAGTTCAAAGGGTAAGGTTTTATGTCTTTGAACATCGCGAAACCCCGAACCCCGACAACGCCGAAACTGGGACCCGCGACATCACGAAACGTTTTCAATCGTCCATCTAAAGGGGACACCTGGCAGCAAATTGAGCCATCTCGGCGTTTCGCCCATCGTGACTCCAAGGCGCAAAGAGCAGCTCCGCTATATTTCGATGCGCGAGGTGCCGGGAGAGTCCCAGACTCGGGCCCACATTATCATTGGGAGAGTTAAGAGCCGTCAGATCTAGAGGGACGCATGGTACCAGATTAAGCCGTCTCGGCGAATCGCTCATCGCGATTTCGATTAGCAAAGATCAGCCCCTTCATATTCGCGAATGTCGAAAGCGCCTTGGGAATAAGCATGTGGTCACAGTCCGTGGTCACCTGGAGACAGATAGGAGCTACGTAAAGAAGGCCAAAGGCGTCGAGTTCAGTTACAGAGGGGATCACTGCAATCTCCAGGCGCCATCGAACCCGATCTCAATACTGTTTCTAGCATTGAAGTAAATGAAGGAGAGAGCGGGTGGTTGAAACCTCATTTCATTCATTAAGTGAGGGGAATGGAGGGTCTGGCAAGCCGTCTGCTCAAAGAGGTCCTGTGTATCGATCTTCTCAAAGAAACCATGCTGAAGTGCTCGACTCGACAGAGAAGTCTGCGCACGCCAGCCCAACACTTAATGGCCTAACTACCTTCCTTACAAGAGCCATGCGTAGTTAATGTGGCGCTTAGAGAAAGATATCAGTACGAGTTTGACTGAAGGGACACCAAGCTTTGGGTGAATGGACACGCCTCTGTGAGGTGAATTTTCCTGAGTATATAGACTCAGTCTTTGTATTTTGGTAAGGCATCGATGGTAGAGCAGAGCTCCCGATTGTAAAGTTTTAGCACAGACTCTAGTTCTCTGGTTATGTATTTACATGTAAGATTTCTTGTTTAATGACAGACATCCTCCTCACTCCATCTGGTTTTCATCTTATGCTAAGAGAGTTCGTGACCGACTGATTCGCACGAATTATGGCAATTATGTTGTGATAAAGGATTTATTGTGGCACTATTGTTTTCTCTGGTTTTCTGCGTTTGAGCGTAAGAAGATCTTGCATTTAGATGTCTTCTTCCATAGTCTGTTAGGAACCTGATGTTTACTACAGACCTTAGCAGCTCTCTGATACAAGTCTTCCCCCTACTCACCCTTACTACAAATCACTGTCTGAAGTTATCTAAGACCTCACTTGCCCATGCATGCCTGGCCTAGTTTCGAAGTTAGAATCACATCGTTTTGAGTTAACCTCCATTTGATCACCCCATTAAACAAATCGTGACATAAACTGATGGGCGTCGGGCTCTGCTCCTGTTGCAATCCAGGGGTGACTTCTGACGCTAACATGGTGTAATTTTACATGTTTTATAACTTGATGAGTAATGCCTAGATATATCATATATGTTGTATGTGTAGGCTTACTATTAATTCCGCATTAATCTGTGTATGGTTAGAATATGTTGTCTATATGCGTATAGTGTCAGAATGTTTTAATGTTATTTCTGCATAAATAAGTGGCATGAACAAGATGTTGTAACTGTTAATTTGCATTAGATATGCATGCATATTGTTGGAGCACGTTTAATTTTGAGAGTTCGAGCTTTAGATTTTTTCTCTAAGAAATAAAATTTTTACCCAAAGAAGCAAAAAAATAAATTAGAGAATTATTTTGGGAATTCGGTCTTCGAAGGATTTCTATCATATTACGTCTGAAACTCCTAAACGCCGAACCACCGAAGTACTTAAGGATAATTCAATGTTTAAAATATGATAATGTAAAACATAAAAGTGGGTAATAGGAGATTAACTTCTTCATGAATTTAACCTTTGAGATATTTATACCCTAATTGTATCCAACACTCACGAACTTTGAAGTATTAATGATATGTATGAGTGGCCGAGGTTAAGGATTTGAATTGTGATTAGCAATTTTTATTTAGCGAAGAGCTTACATATTTCTCTTGTTACTGGTAGGATGATTTTTGTGCCACGAAAAGTTGCAAGGAAGCTTGATAGATCAGATTTCAAAATCTAGCAGAATGCTAAATCAGTTCGAAATATGGATAAACTAAGAAAATGACCAAATATAGCAGGGAAGGGGATAAAGAGGCATAAATGGGAGTATAAATTCTGGAAGCACTAAGTCCCCGAAGTGGAGGATCTCTTGCCGCGTGTCCTCTTGATTTCAATGGTGAGGATTTACTTTGTAACTCTGGGCTTCGGGCATTCTGAGATGCACAACAATACAAATCTTCGAAGTGCTAAGTCTCCGAAGTACAAGATCTCTTGCCACATGTCCACTTTGATCAACGATCCAGATGGGCTTTGGGTCTTCGAGATTTCTTTACTCAATACTTCTTGCCTCCTCCTGGAGTTAGAAATAGCCAAATATGGGGATCGTATGACACGTGTCCCTCGCTCAAATCGATGGACAGGAATTGCATGAAATTTGCTCTATCTTCTCTACATATGACCAAGAGCTGTGACCTTGGCTTAACCTTTGGGCAATTATTTCACTTTGCGATATCTGACAACTTATCTTTCTCTCGCCTAGATCAACGACCGAGAGTGATTGCGGGGTGTGGAGTTGCGCGGGGTTTAATTTCGAGAGGTGGTCCCACAATTTAAACTGTGGTTTTCTCTCGGGGTTACGTGTCATCACCAGATGCATTATGGGGAAAAAATGGGTTACCTCAAAACCATTTCTTCGTGCTCCCAAAAATTAGAGAACTCATCACACTTTCGTAGTCTCTCACCCCTCGCCACTTGTCTCCCACTCTTACTACACGTCACCTCCCGACAGATGTACCACCTTCCCATAACGAGCTCACATTGAGCTAGTTGTCCAATCGTCATCGCTATAGCTTCAACCACAATTATTTATGCATGTAAATTCATTGTAAATGACAAATGACTCGAGAGACCTAGCAACAGAGGATCAACACGCAACCAATCATCTCCATATTTGAAGGAACGATGTTTTCAGAAGTGGCCATAGTCAATAGCAAAGACCAAGCACGCAACAGAGGTCAAATACAGATCATCAACATATGACATCAAATTAAATCCAACTAAATTTTAAAGATTCCTATGATATACATTCATAATCGAAACGTTTTTTTCAGAGATCATTGTAATCAGTTTCAAACCGAAACGTTTCTTTCAGAGAACATTGTAATCGGTTTCAAACCAAAACATTTCTTTCAGATATCATTGTAATCGGTTTCAAACAGAAACGTTTCTTTCAGAGAGCATTCTAATTGGTTTCAAACCGAAACTTTTCTTTCATAGATCATTGTAATCGGTTTCAAACCGAAGGAACTCATTTGGTATAAATATTAGGAGTTCTGAATATACCAAGGGGAGGCTTCAAACCCAACGCGGACTGCTTCTTGCCGGATGTAATAGGGAAAACTCTCCTTTTTTAGTATTAATACAAGTGCAGACAAAGATTCTAATTTTCGTTCAATTTGAGTTTTGTGTTTCTCTTTTTTTCCATACCTCTGAATTTCCTTATGTAATTCCTTGATAAGCGATTGATTGCAATTTAGTATCACAACTATTGTAATCACATTATATCAACAATTCGTTAAGTAAACAATTTTTCCTGTGTATTTACTGTAAGTAATACAAGACCTGCAAGCTATTTGAATTACTGCATCTCATATCCTGTTCAAGGGTGCACTCTTGTAACAACTCAAATTGATTAATTTTTATCCTAATTTTTAAATTTGACTTTAATTAATTATTAAAATATAGTAAATGAGTCTTTTATTATTTTATTATTAAAAGTGGGTGAAGTAATTAATGGGGGCATAAGGTTGTTTGGGAATTAATGGGAGGATAAGGTTGTTGGGGAATTAATGGGAGGATAAGGTTGTTGGGGGATTAATGAGGGGGACTTGAGAGAGGAGGATAAGAGAGGAGGGGAGCACTTGGAAGAGGAACTGATTTTTTATTTTGGTTTGAGAATTTCTGAAGGAGGAGGAAATTGGAAGAATTGTTTTTGGGTAACTCTCACAGGGCACTGGTGTTGCTGGGAATTTTGGGCTCAGGGGCTAGGAAACCGTAAGGAATCCTGGGGCCAGGGAGCCGTATAAGTTGTTCCTAGCTGGCTGGGAGGTTAATCAGTTTTGGGTAGAGCTTCAGAACAACATCAGTTGAGGTATTTATTATCATTATTATGCTGTGTTCATTATTGTTATATTGTTCATTTTTATTATGCTGAACATGTTATTCATTATCAGGCTGCTCATTTTTAAATTTTGCTGAACAATGAATTGTTATTATGCTGAATAGTGAACTGAAAAGAAATTATGATAACATTTCTATATCTAGATTTTGTTTGGTAAGGCTCTGTATGGACATGCCTTACATATGGTATCAGAGCCCGGTTTCAAAACTGAAACCTGGGCTTGACCACCCACAGCACTGGGATTTTGTATTTTTCATCTGCAATCCACTTTGCGTTGTTACATTTAAGAAGTTTTGGAAAGACATTGCCAATTTACAAAAACTAGAGAATGATATTCTTGCAACCTCTGTTTCAATTAACTTTCTGCAATCATATTGATAACGATATGTCAGAGGAGGCATATTGCTTAACTCCTCAGATTGCAAGAATGTTGCAGTCGTGAAGAAGTTTTAACTTTCAAGCTATAATAGTGAAATTTTTATTCTGTGGGAAAATTATTTCCTTATGTGCTGCAAGCAAGTCAACATTCGTTTGTTTTTAATCGCTGTCACTGCTGTAACAACTGCCATCTTGCCTAGAGATGCCATTCTCCATGAAATCTTGCACCATAGCAGCTAAATCATGTTCGCTCTCATGACTTTCCTTATCCCCAGAACCTAGAGAATAATTTGAAGCAAGGAGCCATAGGGATTGGAGGCCACCAGGATGAATGGCAGTCTCCCTTGACCATTTCAAAGCTTCAGTAAGGCTAATTTTGGTCTTAATGTAGGACTTGCCTTCGGTTTCCAACATATTAGGTCCATCAGGCCCCAGTTTTGATAAACCGAGCATCACTCCAAATATACAGGAAACACACAACCTATTATATATACCAAGCGCTTCTACCGTGCACGAGCCCAACAATAAAAAATAAGTTTTGTTTCAACAATCCTCAGCCAAAATCCTCCATAGATAAATTAAAATCCTCAAGGTGCAACCTTCAACCCCAACAACTTATGAGATATTGCGGAGCATGTTTGTGTTCTATAAATGAAAAATTTTCTTCTCAAACGGCCTGTGATCGGGGCGAATCTACAATACAAAGAAACTAAAGTTGAACTATGGCCAAACACTTTAAGATTTCACCAAATAATGATCATTTCAGAACCGCCTGAATGCAAAACCCACATCTAGAACCTTTCTGGAAAGCCCAACAACCAAAAAATGGCACTAAACGACACTATATGTAAAACAAAAACACCATCTGACGTTTAAAAATATAAAGAACAAAGAACTGGAAACAGACAACATCGAAGTTCATTTCCCTACTCCTGTGTTTCCCCAGTTTCTTGTCACTTCGTATTGTAAATGCCTACCTAAGTTTCCTGTCCTTAGTGGGTCCCAGTCATTTCTTTCCATTTGCAATTTCCCTGATGATGTTCGCACATGGATATTTTGTCTGAAAAGAACACGGGCATATAAGTTTACCCTATTGGCCTGCATTTTTTTCTAGCAAGTGTATACATACTTGTGTCCAAAATCAAGACAAAAAACAACCAGACAAAGACTTCAAGTGTGAAACTGTTTCAGTCGCTGATGAATAACTCATTTCAATTTGATACCTATGGATAATCCAAACTAGTAGATCAGTTTGATGAAGACAACTGACCTACATATGTTAAATAGGACAAATAGAAACATTCTCCATTTGAATGAACAACCACCCACATTCAACCAAGTGTCCCAAAGTTTCATGGCACAACCCCACTTCAAACATGTTAAAAATACTGATCTACATGACTTGGGCTAAAAATAACTATGCAAATAGAAAATCCAAGCAAAATTATTAATGGATTCATAGCTAAAACAAGCTAAACTCATTTAAGTCACATAAAATTCTACCTCACTGATATCATTTTAAGAAATTAAAATTAAATTAAATTATATAGTTTGTCAATAATTCCAATTTCATATTGCAACTGTAGACCGCTCTCATTCAGCGACCCGGCCTCTATTTACTTCAGCAAAATGCTAACATAAATTCTTCAATCCCAGATTTCAATTAAAAAAACAAAATACATAAAACCTCCATACTATGCGCGCGCCAACCCGTCTCTCCATATTTATATTTCCAACTCTTTGTTTTATTTGGACTTTTCCCAGACCTAGAGCAATG
The DNA here is from genome assembly GCA_010110895.2 of Picea sitchensis. NCBI lineage: Eukaryota > Viridiplantae > Streptophyta > Pinopsida > Pinales > Pinaceae > Picea > Picea sitchensis. The sequence goes on from SNQJ01S0011104.1 coordinate 10,806, forward strand.
GTCATGGTCGGCAGTGACACACTTTGATTTCCTCTTAGCCGTGAACAAGGAATTGATAAAGTTCACGAGCCTTCTTCCGGGAGACATTGTATGCTTCATAGTCTCCTTCACTTTACTCGTACGAGTCTGCTCTAGTGCATCTCATCACTTGTCCATGTGATGATGAAGAAGAATAAGAGTAGTTTTTTTTTCATGAGTAGAGCCATGGAGAGCAACATTACTCTGCTATTTCCATTTCCATTTGCAGTCCCGCCGACAAACTAATACATCCACTCCTGCTCTTGCATCCACCTCAGATGAAGAAATTGGCCGCCTATTACTTGGGTTAACATTAGACAACATGGCCAAGACTTGTTCTCTATCTGGCTTCTTCTTAGACACCTCCACTGCCTCATCTGTATCATAGACATGGAAGTGTTTTAATATGCCAAACTCTATCCCTGGCCCTTGCCCTTGCCCTGCTGCATGCGGCTCCTTGCAGACGGGCACTCCAAGGCTCGAGTACCTGCTAAATTTCATCTCCCACCTTAGACGATTAATTTTCTCATCCTCGATGGTGCAATGCTCAGTTGGCCTCGAAATCTCTTCAAGAAGCGCATAAGAAAATGAGGGATATTTATGAATGCGATTCCTTCTACAATGGTGGAAGGCTCCCTCCGTTACTTTAGTGGACCTTCCCATGTTTATCACATCAATAAACTTGGATTTGTCTGCGGCAGAAAAAAGAAGAATGTGTATGTATGATGCGTTTGCTCTCCTGGATTTTTTCTTCTTCACGGGTGGCAGTATGCTCCCATCGGTGTCTGTACATGTATGGTGATTTAGAGCTTCTGGAAATGCATAGACATTACTATCAAAATCTCACTCCATCAAAACGATGATACCTCAATTCTACCTAATCCATCAAAGCCATGATACCTCATCCCTACACACAAGCCGGAAATCTTGTGGAAGGAGGCAAGAAACAATTCACGAATAGCAACCTCAAAATTCACATTGAACGCTCCTAAAAAACCGTGAAATTTTACGGAAAAATCCTTCCCGGTACCGCTGAGAAACGAATCTTCAAACTGCGCCTCGATTCTATGCATCCGTAGATTCAGTCAACTTTTGCCGATCCAGGAATCAATTAATCAACCAGAATCGTCATTCCTCGCTAGATCTTTAAAGCCGATCCTCTCAACCTGTAGATTAATTTCCCAAGATAGTCGAATTTGATTAACCTGCTCAATATTTTGTTCCCTGTAAGATTGGGAACATGTTAGAGAGCTTCATTCACCATTGGTTGCACAGTCTTTCACTCAAGTAAATCAGGTTGGATGAGCCATAAAGGCTTTGTAGGTTGAAAAGCAATGTCACGCCCATTCACTCTGCCATAAAATCCTTGAAGGATTGTCAACAAATCGATGCCATTCTCAAGGTTGTAGATGAAATTAAGGACCAAGATCCCAATGTTGCCCCTGTTTTGTGTGAGCATGCATATTCTTTAGCACAAAATCTGGAATGGATTGCAGTTTGGAGTTTGGAGCTAGTCGCTAATAAATGCCCTCTCTCCTATCCTCTGTAAAACGCTAACCTACTTTTCATAATGTGGTCTTCGGATACCCGTTTCTCTACCCAAGTTCAACTAATCAAGTACACAGTTAAATACCCTCTTTAGTACCTTTTCTCCTTTGCCATAAATGGATTTAGGTCACTTAATGCGTCGCTTTACTCAACCACGGTCCCTCCTCACTTAACTCTACTTAATAGCCAAGCCCATACCTATTTATTACTTATTATTACTTGGATTTAGATATTTATTACTTGTTGGACTTGATTGACCCTTACAATCTCACCGTGGACTAGTATGCTTGTATTTCATCATAATTGGTTCAGGTAAAAGAAGATTCATTCAAATAAATATAAAATATATAGACCCTGACTTAAGTAAGAGTTAAGT